>JARQOD010000408.1:0-63214 GCA_033576555.1 Oophaga sylvatica | reverse complement strand
GACTGATGGATCCTGTAACTAAGGCTCTGATCACATCTACAGGACGTCAGTGACTGATGGATCCTGTAACTAAGGCTCTGATCACATCTACAGGACGTCAGTGACTGATGGATCCTGTAACTAAGGCTCTGATCACATCTACAGGACGTCAGTGACTGATGGATCCTGTAACTAAGGCTCTGATCACATCTACAGGACGTCAGTGACTGATGGATCCTGTAACTAAGGCTCTGATCACATCTACAGACGTCAGGACTGATGGATCCTGTAACTAAGGCTCTGATCACATCTACAGGACGTCAGTGACTGATGGATCCTGTAACTAAGGCTCGATCACATCTACAGGACGTCAGTGACTGATGGATCCTGTAACTAAGGCTCTGATCACATCTACAGGACGTCAGTGACTGATGGATCCTGTAACTAAGGCTCGATCACATCTACAGGACGTCAGTGACTGATGGATCCTGTAACTAAGGCTCTGATCACATCTACAGGACGTCAGTGACTGATGGATCCTGTAACTAAGGCTCTGATCACATCTACAGGACGTCAGTGACTGATGGATCCTGTAACTAAGGCTCGATCACATCTACAGGACGTCAGTGACTGATGGATCCTGTAACTAAGGCTCTGATCACATCTACAGGACGTCAGTGACTGATGGATCCTGTAACTAAGGCTCTGATCACATCTACAGGACGTCAGTGACTGATGGATCCTGTAACTAAGGCTCTGATCACATCTACAGGACGTCAGTGACTGATGGATCTGTAACTAAGGCTCTGATCACATCTACAGGACGTCAGTGACTGATGGATCCTGTAACTAAGGCTCTGATCACATCTACAGACGTCAGTGACTGATGGATCCTGTAACTAAGGCTCTGATCACATCTACAGGACGTCAGTGACTGATGGATCCTGTAACTAAGGCTCTGATCACATCTACAGGACGTCAGTGACTGATGGATCCTGTAACTAAGGCTCTGATCACATCTACAAGACGTCAGTGACTGATGGATCCTGTAACTAAGGCTCTGATCACATCTACAGGACGTCAGTGACTGATGGATCCTGTAACTAAGGCTCTGATCACATCTACAGGACGTCAGTGACTGATGGATCCTGTAACTAAGGCTCTGATCACATCTACAGGACGTCAGTGACTGATGGATCCTGTAACTAAGGCTCTGATCACATCTACAGGACGTCAGTGACTGATGGATCCTGTAACTAAGGCTCTGATCACATCTACAGGACGTCAGTGACTGATGGATCCTGTAACTAAGGCTCTGATCACATCTACAGGACGTCAGTGACTGATGGATCCTGTAACTAAGGCTCTGATCACATCTACAGGACGTCAGTGACTGATGGATCCTGTAACTAAGGCTCTGATCACATCTAAGGACGTCAGTGACTGATGGATCCTGTAACTAAGGCTCTGATCACATCTACAGGACGTCAGTGACTGATGGATCCTGTAACTAAGGCTCTGATCACATCTACAGGACGTCAGTGACTGATGGATCCTGTAACTAAGGCTCTGATCACATCTACAGGACGTCAGTGACTGATGGATCCTGTAACTAAGGCTCTGATCACATCTACAGGACGTCAGTGACTGATGGATCCTGTAACTAAGGCTCTGATCACATCTACAGGACGTCAGTGACTGATGGATCCTGTAACTAAGGCTCTGATCACATCTACAGGACGTCAGTGACTGATGGATCCTGTAACTAAGGCTCTGATCACATCTACAGGACGTCAGTGACTGATGGATCCTGTAACTAAGGCTCTGATCACATCTACAGGACGTCAGTGACTGATGGATCCTGTAACTAAGGCTCTGATCACATCTACAGGACGTCAGTGACTGATGGATCCTGTAACTAAGGCTCTGATCACATCTACAGGACGTCAGTGACTGATGGATCCTGTAACTAAGGCTCTGATCACATCTACAGGACGTCAGTGACTGATGGATCCTGTAACTAAGGCTCTGATCACATCTACAGACGTCAGTGACTGATGGATCCTGTAACTAAGGCTCTGATCACATCTACAGGACGTCAGTGACTGATGGATCCTGTAACTAAGGCTCTGATCACATCTACAGGACGTCAGTGACTGATGGATCCTGTAACTAAGGCTCTGATCACATCTACAGGACGTCAGTGACTGATGGATCCTGTAACTAAGGCTCTGATCACATCTACAGGACGTCAGTGACTGATGGATCCTGTAACTAAGGCTCTGATCACATCTACAGGACGTCAGTGACTGATGGATCCTGTAACTAAGGCTCTGATCACATCTACAGGACGTCAGTGACTGATGGATCCTGTCCGGCTCTGATCCTCCTCGGCAGCTCGTGACTATGGATCTGGTACTAAGCTCAGATTCCATCTCAGGACGTCATGACTGATGGATCCTGTAATAAGGCCTGCATCTCAGGACGTCAGTACTGATGATTGTATAGGTTGATCAATTAGGAGAAGGACTGTGGATTTACTGCATTGATCAGACAGGAACGTAGTGTGTGGATGATCTGAAGTACCCTGTGTGACGTCACTCGTCATGTGATCAGGGGCGGAGCTCAGTAGTTTGGTGGGGATGAAGGCCTGTGAGTGACGTTACTGTCATGTAGATCATGGCGGAACTTAGTAGGTGATGGATGAAGTCCTGTGGTGACGTCACATGTGATTCAGGGGCGGAGCTCAGTAGTGTGAGGGATGAAGGACCTGTGGTGACGTCACTGTCATGTGATCAGGGGCGGAGCTCAGTAGTGTGATGGATGAAGGACTGTGGTGACGTCACCGTCATGTGATCAGGGGCGGATGTAGTAGTGTGATGGGATGAAGGACCTGTGGTGACGTCACTGCATGTGATCAGGGGCGGAGCTCAGTAGTGTGATGGGATGAAGGACCTGTGGGGACGTCACCGTCATGTAATCAGGGGCGGAGTTCAGTGTGTGATGGGATGAAGGACCTGTGGTGACGTCACTGTCATGTGATCAGGGCGGTGCTCAGTAGGTGTGATGGGATGAAGGACCTGTGGGATTCACGTCATGTAATCAGCGGCGGAGCTAAGTAGTGTGTGGGTTGAAGGACCTGTGGTTGCGTCACTGTCATGTGATCGGGGGGCGGAGCACAGTGGTGTTATGGGATGAAGGACCTGTGGTGATATCACTGTCATGTAATCAGCGGCGGAGCTAAGTAGTGTGGTGGGTTGAGGACCTGTGTGTTGCCGTCACTGTCATGTGATCGGGGGGCGGAGCACAGTGGTGTTGATGGGATGAAGGACTGTGTGATCACTGTCATGTATCGGGCGGAGCTAAGTGTGTGGTGGGTTGAAGGACCTGTTTGCTCACTCATGTGATCGGGGGCGGAGCTCAGTGGTGTGATGGGATGAAGGACCTGTGGATGTCATAGTGATCGGGGCGAGCTCAGTTGTGATGGGATAGGACCTGTGGGACTCATGTCATGTGATCAGGGGCGAAGCTCTGGAGTGTGATGGGTTTTAGGACCTGTGGTGACGTCATTGTCATGTGCTCAGGGGAAGCTCATTGGTGTGATGTGATGAAGGACCTGTCGTGACGTCACTGTCATGTGATCAGGGGCGGTGCTCAGTAGTGTGATCGGATGAAGGATCTGTGATGACGTCATTGTCATGTGACTAGCAGGTTCTTGCAGTGCAGCAGGCCGTGCAGTGTGGAGTCTCTTGTTCTCGCTGTTATCAGCCATTACATAGAGATATATACAGGGCGGCTCCAGGTGTCCGTGGCCCCGGGGAGCCTCAGGGGCCCCTGTATCACACACCACCATTCATGGTGCACAGACAGTCTCGGTACAGAGATGTCGCTTCTTCCTTTACATCAGTGACGTCTCTTGTCGCTTCTCCATCGCGGTGACGCACATATACGTCGTGTGGGGTTTATGTGCAGCTGTAGACCGTGGCCCTCGCGGGCAGCGGCTTCTCTCCGGTTCCTGTCGCTGACTTGTAGTGTTCGGGATGGAAATTACTAAAACCCTATGTTTGTCTATACCTATGCCTATGGTAGATTTTATTCATATCTGAAGTTCTGTGTTCCTGAACTGATGTGTTGAGAGTGAGATAAGGCTAGAAGCTAAAGTTACTATTGTCTACCTTCAGATCGTTTATAAACCCTCCTCTCACACATCCACAGAATGAAGATGAAGTAGACATGCTAGCTGGGCCATATCTTACAGAAGTCAAGCTGCAACACCAGCCTCTCCCATCATCACTATGGCAAGTATTACGAATAACAGTTTTAAGCTCCGGTTTTTCTATTGGAATAAGTTCATATTAGTATAACAAGGTTATCTTCCAAGTTTCATTAAGATCTTTTTAGGGAATCAGTCTTTGTACCGCCATATTCTGCCATACCTATACCTAGTGTGTTATCATGGTTGGATTCAGAATAACGGTTTTAAGCTCCAGTTTTTCTATTGGAATAAGTTCATATTAATACAACAAGGTTATCTTCCCAGTTTCATGAAGATCTTTTTAGGAAATCAGTCTTTGTGCCGCCATATTCTGCCATACCTATACCTAGTGTGTTATCATGGTTGGAAGCAGAATAACGGTTTTATGGATTCAGTCTTTATGTGAATTATAAAGTTGCTATATAGGAATGTATGGGTGTTCACCTTTCTTCCTATAATATTCTCTGCGGATGGTAACGAGATCTTCCATCTGACTATAGCACAGTAAATGCTATCTGTCCTCGATCTAGCTTGCCATATAATAAATGGCTCCATACAATGTAGCTGCCCTGCTGAAGTCAAGTTTTCACTTCCAGGATGGATGATAATTCTTCGTTTTGGGTTTGTTGTGGATAAAACTTGGAGTACTGTACTGGTAGCTGCAAACGTTGGACCTCTGCACAGTCTGTCAAATTTTCTTCACTCTACCAGTAGGAAAGTACTTTAACCCCTTCATGACCCAGCCTATTTTGACCTTAAAGACCTTGCCATTTTTTGCAATTCTGACCAGTGTCCCTTTATGAGGTAATAACTCAGGAACGCTTCAACGGATCCTAGCGATTCTGAGATTGTTTTTTCGTGACATATTGGGCTTCATGTTAATGGTAAATTTAGGTCGATAATTTTTGCGTTTATTTGTGAAAAAAATGGGAATTTGGCGAAAATTTTGAAAATTTCGCAATTTTCAAATTTTGAATTTTTATTCTGGTAAACCAGAGAGTTATGTGACACAATATAGTTAATAATTAAAATTTCCCACATGTCTACTTTACATCAGCACAATTTTGGAAACAAAATTTTTTTTTGTTAGGAAGTTATAAGGGTTAAAAGTTGACCAGCGATTTCTCATTTTTACAACAAAATTTACAAAACCATTTTTTTTAGGGACCACCTCACATTTGAAGTCACTTTGAGGGGTCTATATGGCAGAAAATACCCAAAAGTGACACCATTATAAAAACTGCACCCCTCAAGATACTCAAAACTACATTCAAGAAGTTTATTAACCCTTCAGGTGCTTCACAGGAACTAAAGCAACGTGGAAAGAAAAAATGGACATTGTAATTTTTCCAATAAAAATTTTCTTTTAGCATCAATTTTTTCATTTTCACATGGGCAACAGGATAAAATGGATCCTAAAATTTGTTGGGCAATTTTTCCTGAGTACACCGGTACCTCATATGTGGTCATAAACCACTGTTTGGGCGCACGGCAGGGCTCAGAAGGGAAGGAGCGCCATTTGACTTTTTGAATGGAAAATATGCTGGAATATTTAGCAGTTGCCATGTCGCTTTTGGAGAGTCCCTGTGTGCCTAAACATTGGAGCTCCCCCACAAGTGACCCCATTTTGGAAACTAGACCCCCTAAGGAACTTATCTAGATGCAGAGTGAGCACTTTGAACCCCCAGGTGCTTCACAAATTTATCCGTAAAAAAAAGAAAGTACTTTTTTTTCACAAAAATGTTCTTTTAGCCTCAGTTTTTTCATTTTCACATGGGCAACAGGATAAAATGGATCCTAAAATTTATTGGACAATTTCTCCTGACTACACAGATACCTCATATGTGGTCATAAACCACTGTTTGGGCGCACGGCTGGGCCCAGAAGGGAAGGAGCGCCATTTGACTTTTTGAATGGAAAATTAGCTCTAATCGTTAGCTGACACCATGACGCGTTTGGCGAGCCCCTGTATGCCTAAACAGTGAAAAAAATCACATGTGACACCATTTTGGAAACTAGACCCCTTATGGAACTTATCTAGATGTGTTATGAGCACTCTGAACCCCCAAGTGCTTCACAGAAGTTTATAACGCAGAGCAGTGAAAATAAATCATTTTTTTCCTCAAAAATGATTTTTTAGCCCGCTATTTTTTATTTTCACAAGGGTAACAGGAGAAATTGGACCCCAAAAGTTGTTGTGCAATTTGTCCTGAGTACACCAATACACCATATGTGGGGGGGAACCACTGTTTTGGCACATGGGAGAGCTCAGAAGGGAAGGAGCGCCATTTCGGAATGCAGACTTGATGGAATGTTCTGCGGGCGTCATGTTGCGTTTGCAGAGCCCCTAATGTGCCTAAACAGTGGAAACCCCCCACATGTGACCCCATTTTGGAAACTAGACCCCCAAGGAGCTTATCTAGATGTGTAGTGAGCACTTTGAACCCCCAAGTCCTTCACAGAAGTTTATAAACGCAGAGCAGTGAAAATAACAAAATCATTTTTGTTACTCAAAAATCATTTTTTAGCTCGCTATTTTTTATTTTCCCAAGGGTAACAGGATAAATTGGAACCCAAAACTTGTTGTCCAGTTTTTCCTGAGTACGCTGGTGCCCCATATGTGCGGGGGGACCACTGTTTGGGCGCACGGCAGGGCTCAGAAGGGAAGGAGCGCCATTTGACTTTTTTAATGGAAAATTAGCTCCAATCGCTAGCGGACACCATGTCGTGTTTGGAGAGCCCCTGTGTGCCTAAACTTTAGAGCTCCCCCACAAATGACCCCATTTTGGAAACTAGACCCCTAAGGAACTTATCTAAATGCACAGTGAGCACTTTGAATCCCCAGGTGTCACGCTGTCTAGCAGATATATATATATATAATGTCAGTAATCTATCAAGTGGGACAACATTCTATATAACATATAAATAGGTAACATTAACATGTATATATAGCATAGTATTACCTGACATAATATCCTGTGGGTCAATACTGAATCCTTTTCACGCTGTCTCTGGCTAGAGGTGGACCGGGGTCTATGCTGACCCTAAACTGGGGTCCTGACTAGTCCCTCTACCTGGAGGTACTGTTAATGGTACAGAGGTCCAGGCCACCAGCGTAAACCCTGTCTCCTATAAATCCCTGACCACTGTAATCTAGTCCTTAGAAGGACCCTGATTACCACCACAGGGAATGGACAGGTAACGGTTAACAAACAGTAAAGACAAACGAGAAAGACAGGGGACAAAGTAAATACTGTCTTGCATACAACATTAAAACACAGAGGGAACACAAAAGGTCTAGGAGATAAACTATAAGCAGGAAGAGGAGAAACCACAAAGGAGCTCTTAGCTTAAGTCTTCTCAGAACCGATCCTATCTGCAGTCTGTATTAATGCTTTCACCGGCATCTAACCAGCAGACTGGCAGGTATATAAAGGAAGCTAATTAGTGCATAATCAAAAGCAGCCGGGCGGGGCTGGACCTAGTCTTAGCAAAGAGCTAGGTAAAATTAACTCCCTCACTACCAAACACAAAGTAACAGCAACTCAGCTGCGAGAAGTCAGAATGTGCAATCGCGACGATCTTCGTGGCGATACACCCATGACAGTACCCCCCCTTCTACGAGGGGCCTCCGGACCCTCAGGGCCAGGTCTGCCCGGGTAAGTTGTGTGGAAGGTCCTAACCAATCGATCTGCGTTAATATCAGACGCAGGAACCCACGTCCTCTCCTCAGGACCATACCCCTTCCAATGAACCAAGTACTGAAGAGACCGGCGATTCAGACGTGAGTCAATGATCTTCGACACTTGAAATTCTAAGTTACCATTGACCACCACTGGAGGAGGAGGTAGAGGTGACGGTATAACTGGCGCCACGTACCTCTTAAGCAACGATTTGTGGAATACATTGTGGATTTTAAACGTAGGAGGGAGGTCCAGACGAAATGCCACAGGATTAATTATAGAACTGATCCTGTATGGACCGATGAACCTGGGACCCAGTTTCCAGGAGGGAACCTTGAGTTTTATATTCTTGGTAGACAACCATACCAGATCGTTCACACAAAGGTCCGGACCAGACACTCTCCTCCTATCAGCCCTCTGTTTGTAACGGTTCCCCATAGCACTCAGATTATTCAGTACTCCTCTCCAAACTGAAGCAAGTGACGACGAGAAACGCTCCTCCTCAGGAACCCCAGAAGGGCCCCCCCCATTGAAAGTACAAAACTGGGGGTGAAAACCATATGCCCCAAAAAATGGGGACTTACCAGTGGACTCGCTCCGCCTATTGTTAAGAGCGAACTCTGCCAGAGGCAAGAAAGAAGACCAGTCCTCCTGGTTCTCTGAGACAAAACACCGAAGATATGTCTCTAGGCTCTGATTCAGACGCTCTGTCTGACCATTGGTCTGTGGATGAAAAGCCGAGGAAAATGACAATTGCATCCCCGACGTGAACAAAATGCCCTCCAGAATTTGGACACAAACTGAGACCCCCTATCTGACACCACATCAGAAGGCAACCCGTGAAGTCTCACAATCTCCCCAATGAACACCTGCGCCAGAGTTTTAGCATTAGGAAGAGCAACGAAATGTGCCATCTTACTGAACCTGTCAACAACCACCAGTATGACAGTCTTCCCAGACGACGGAGGAAGGTCCGTAATGAAGTCCATAGACAGATGAGTCCATGGACGCTCCGGAATTTTCAAAGGTAAGAGGGTCCCAGACGGACGGGTATGTTGGGTCTTAGAGCGAGCACAAACTCCACAGGACGCGACAAAAGTTATTACCTCTTTATTTAAGTTAGGCCACCAAAACCGGCGAGAAAGGAGATCCACAGTTGCTTTACTCCCTGGGTGTCCTGCTAAAGCAGAATTATGATGTGCCTCGATAACCTTTTGTCTTAACTGATCTGGAACAAACAGTTTCCCTGGAGGTCCTACAGGGGCGTCCCCCTGAGCCTCCAATACCTCCTCCTCAAGCTCAGAGCATACAGCCGACACTACAACTCCCTCCTGAAGAATAGGAACCGGGTCATCCGTCTTCCCGGCCCCTGGGAAACTACGAGATAAGGCATCAGCCATTACATTTTTTGACCCAGGACGATATGTGACGACAAAATTAAACCTGGTAAAAAACAACGACCATCTAGCTTGTCTGGAATTCAGACGTTTTGCCATTCTAGATACAGCAGGTTCTTGTGATCAGTAATGACGGTGACCGGGTGGACTGCCCCCTCCAAAAAATGACGCCACTCCTCAAAAGCCAACTTAATGGCCAAGAGTTCCCTATTGCCGACATCATAATTCCTCTCGGCGGACGACAATTTTTTAGAGAAGAAAGCGCACGGATGCCATTTACCAGGAGACGGACCTTGGGATAATACTGCACCCACCCCGACGTCAGACGCGTCTACCTCCACAATGAACGGTTGTGATGCATCTGGTTGAATGAGTATGGGTGCCGAAGCAAAACATTTTTTCAAAGAGGAAAAAGCTTGGCAAGCTTTGTCAGACCACCTAGAAAAATCCGTCCCTTTTTTTGTCATGTCAGTGAGGGGTTTGACAACAGATGAGAAATTACGAATAAATTTCCGGTAGTAGTTAGCAAACCCCAAAAAACGCTGCAGAGCCTTAAGATCCCCTGGCTGATCCCATTCAAGCACTGCTCTCACTTTCTCAGGGTCCATACGGAAACCGGAGGCTGACACCAGGAAACCCAAATACTGAAGTTCCTGTACGGCGAATACACACTTTTCCCATTTGGCGTATAGTTTATTGTCTCGCAAGATCTGCAACACCTGTCTCACATGCTCCTGATGAGACACAAGATCTGGCGAGTAAATTAAGATGTCATCTAAATAAACGACCACAAACAGCCCCACCAGATGACGAAAAATGTCATTAACAAAATGTTGAAACACCGCCGGGGCAGTAGTCAGACCAAAAGGCATGACTAGGTTCTCATAATGTCCCTCCGGAGTGTTAAACGCCGTCTTCCACTCATCCCCCTCCTTTATTCTAATCAGATTATACGCCCCCCTGAGATCCAACTTAGAGAACCATTTGGCGCCCACAATCTGATTGAAGAGATCAGGAATAAGTGGGAGCGGATACGGATCTTGGACCATAATCCGATTAAGCTCACGGAAATCCAGCAAGGGCGTAGGCCTCCATCTTTTTTCTTCACAAAGAAGAACCCCGCGGCCACTGGGGAAGATGAAGGTCTAATATGCCCCTTGGCCAGACTTTCCGAAATATAATCCTTCATAGCCTACCTCTCAGGACCAGAAAGGTTATATAACCTAGATTTAGGTAATTTAGCATCAGGAAGCAATTTTATTGAGCAGTCATACGCGCGATGAGGAGGTAACTCTTGACACCCTTCCTCTGAGAACACATCCTCAAAGTCCTCCAGAAAAGGAGGCAAGGTTCTAGGCATGACCGCACTGATGACCGTGTTCATGCAGTTATTCTTGCAAAATTCACCCCACTGGCTTATCTCTCTGAATTGCCAATTAATCACTGGGTTATGTTTAGCCAACCAAGGAAGTCCCAACACAATAGGAGTAGGAAGACCCTCCAACACATAACAAGACAATTGTTCTTTATGTATTGCCCCTACTCGAAGGTCTATGTTATGAACAGCTTGTACAAAGCTACCTTGACCGAGAGGTCTGGCGTCAATAGAGAATATAGGGATCGGTTTGGCCAATACACTCAGTTGCATACCTTGCACCTGGGCGAACCGAGCGTCCACCAGATTAGCCCCAGACCCACTATCAAGAAGAACAGAAATCCTCTCAACTCTCGTACCAACCACCACCTCCGCAGGTACGAGAAATTGAGTCGGACTTGGGACGAAATACATACTCCCAGGTTGTCGTCCACCACACAACCTGGGATTAACAGTTTTCCGGCGACTTTTTTGCTCAATGAGGCACGGGATGGACACCCCCCAACAAAATGTCCCTCTTTCCCGCAGAAGAAACACCTTCTTGTCTTGCGGCGCACCGCCGATCCCCTCCTACGAAATGATGTCCCTCCCAACTGCATAGGTACCTCAGAACAGACCAGGGGAACCTCAATATAAGGGACTTTAGTAGTAGGTGGAGTCACAACAGGGGGCGGAGTCACCTCACACCTCCCCCAATGCCGTCTATCAATCGAATAGCAAGGGCCATAGCAGCCTCCAGTGACGGAGGAGAATCATACTGAGCCAAAACATCTTTTAATTTGTCAGATAACCCTTGACAAAACTGGCTCCTAAGAGCTGGGTCATTCCACTGAGTATCTGTTGCCCATCTACGGAACTCAGAAGAATATTCCTCCGCTGGACGATTTCCTTGCCGTATTTTACGTAACCTTGTTTCAGCAAGGGAGACTCGATCCGGATCATCATATACCAGACCCAGGGCAGTAAAAAATCGATCCACTGACTGGAGATCTGGGGAGCCTGGAGGAATAGAGAACGCCCAAGATTGAGGGTCCCCTTGTAAGAGCGAGATAACAATTCCCACCCTCTGCTCTTCACTCCCAGATGACCGAGGCCGAAGCCGAAAATATAATTTACATGCCTCCCGGAAGGTAAAAAATTTGTCCCGCCCACCAGTGAACCTGTCCGGGAGAGCAACTTTAGGTTCAGACCTGGTTTGCTCTGGGGGGGGACAAAACCCTGGACTTAATGTCCGTCAGCTTCATGGATAAACTCTGGAACTGCAGGGCCAGCTGGGCTACTGGATCCATGGTAGCTGGGGAGAATCTTTTTTGGGCCGGTGAAAATGTCACGCTGTATAGCAGATATATATATATATAATGTCAGTAATCTATCAAGTGGGACAACATTCTATATAACATATAAATAGGTAATATTAACATGTACATATAGCATAGTATTACCTGACATAATATCCTGTGGGTCAATACTGAATCCGTATCACGCTGTCTCCGGCTAGGGGTGGACCGGGGTCTATGCTGACCCTAAACTGGGGTCCTGACTAGTCCCTCTACCTGGAGGTACTGTTAATGGTACAGAGGTCCAGGCCGCCAGCGTAAACCCTGTCTCCTATAAATCCCTGACCACTGTAATCTAGTCCTTAGAAGGACCCTGATTACCACCACAGGGAATGGACAGGTAACAGTTAACAAACAGTAAAGACAAACGAGAAAGACAGGGGACAAAGTAAATACTGTCTTACATACAACACTCAAACACAGAGGGAACACAAAAGGTCTAGGAGATAAACTATAAGCAAGGTGAGGAGAAACAACAAAAGAGCTCTTAGCTTAAGTCTTCTCAGAACCGATCCTATCTGCAGTCTGTATGAATGCTTTCACCGGCATCTAACCAGCAGACTGGCAGGTATATAAAGGAAGCTAATTAGTGCATAATCAAAAGCAGCCGGGCGAGGCTGGACCTAGTCTTAGCAAAGAGCTAGGTAAAATTAACTCCCTCACTACCAAACACAAAGTAACAGCAACTCAGCTGCGAGAAGTCAGAATGTGCAATCGCGACGATCTTCGTGGCGATACACCCATGACACCAGGTGCTTCACAGAAGTTTATAACGCAGAGCCGTGAAAATAAAAAATCATTTTTTTTTCTCAAAAAAATATTTTTTAACCCCCTGTGATGATGCTGGGGGCTCCATGTCTTGTGCTGTGCAGAACTACAGTCCTCATCTTTTTTTTTTTACTGCTGACAGCCCACAGAGCAAAGTCTTCCTCCCCCTCCCTCTCTCACGCTTCTCATCAACCCCCAACCCTGCACACAGGCTTAGTGTATCTGAGCTGCCAGCGTTGGAGTTTCCCGCCTCACCGCAGGGGTCCCCATTGTCTTCACATGTGCTTCCCTTCCTTAGCAGCCATTATGAGGATTCATTCTTTTTGCTTATAACACGGTGGGAAGTTGCGTCAGAAACACGAAAGTCACTGTTTTGAACCATGCGCCAACAGGCATCGTTCCCGTGGTACTGGTGAACCCGTAACTCCAACAGAACCCGAGAAATGGAATTCTCGGATGCACCATGACCTATTTCATCCAAGTTTGGGCTCATTTGAATTGTCATTTTAAAGTAAGATCATTGATAGGTCTGCCGTTATTCTGCTAGGTTCACAGGACGAGGGATGGACCTTATGATATTTCAGAGCTCAAACCATACCTTTCAGCCTGGGGAGGTGGCCAGAAAAACCATCCCCTTTTGTGAGGTCAGCAGCCCACAGGTATAAGTCTTGCAGTTGAGCCCCCTGAGTCAGTCCATGCTGTGATGTCCTGACTAAGAGATCTGCAAATGAACTATGACGTGTGGCTCCTCCCCCAGCCAGTCTTGCCTGTAACTACCATGTGAGTGATTTTTCATCTTTAATCCTATTTTATTTTCTAACTGCCTTGTACATAACTATATTGCCTCAGCTTGTTACATCTTTTTTATATTGTATAAGCACTGCCTGTTTTTAAGGAATAAACCTATAAAATTATTAGTTTGATTCTCCTGCTCTATAAACGAATTTGCACGTGCCTGAAGTACTACGCTACTGTTTTGGGGTTGCTACGGACCCTCTTGATAAATTGTTCCTAAAGTAAACCGTAACTGGTGGCAGCTTAAAAAGAAGGGGTGTAAAGTGTTAATCTATTGGGTGGCGCTGGCAGTGACGGAGCGGGTTTTATAAGTGTATTGCCTGGCCGCGGCCCGGAGTAATTATAATTCCCTCACTGCAGCGTGCCCAATAGCCAGCACACATCCAAGTGACCCGTCTGGCGACTAATTATCCTAGGTGCAGTACACTGACTGACCTGAGGGTAAGGGGGGCGCCAGAGAGCTGCAAGTTCCTAAAGGGAAGTGGGATAATTATAAATCCCTGCAGTTTACTGGGTCGGACGGCAGCAGCCGTCGTGTGTGTGCACGTTTTCGTCACATTTGCGGCACGGAGGGATCACAAGCCATGATACCCCGGGCTACCGTGTGGCGGACCGTGTGCACGTTACATCACCTGTGGTGGCAGAGCGGTGGGATTATAGAGCATTAGTGATCTGGTTTGAGCAATCATTCCATTCACTAAAAAACTTGCACGGTTCTTCAGGGACCCTGCAACTAAAGTTTTGGAGAACAGACTCAGTGTTTATTAGTCCTGAGACAATTGTGTGTACTTGCGGTTACCCCTCCCTTCTCTTTGTTTTTCTATCCTATCTTTTATTTGGCAATGGCGAGGATGGGAGAAGCGTGGTGTAAACTGCAGAAAAGGGACACTTGCTGGAATATGCATTTCCCGAGGCCTTGACCCCATGGGCCAAACCAAAGCTCAACTGATCAAGGTCCTGATGGCACAGGACCACGCTGAGAGCGAGGAGGGCACAGAAGCCGGCCCAAGCCAAGGTGGTGCTGCAGCAGAGGCCCAAACCCTGCATGCTTACACCCAGGGCGGGTTGGACCCTTACCTGCAGGCGGCCCTGGAGGGACTCCCCACCGACAACCGGGGGGAGCGCCTGAAGCTGATCCAGCAATACCAGCAGGAGGCCCGAGCCGAGCGCCAAGCCCAGCGGGAGGCTGAGAGAGCCGAGCGGGAGGCTGAGAGAGCCCGAGCCGAGCGAGAAGCCCAAGCGCAGAGAGCCCATGAGCTGGAGATGATCCAGCGAGGGGGATGCTCCCCACCGCCCGGAGCGGTACACCCAGTAGCTCTCAGAGTCCGAAGCCCAGGCCGGAGCACTTTCCTGTGATGGAAACGGACGGAGACTTGGACACTTTTCTGCGGGCCTTTGAGAAAGTCTGCAGACAGTACCGGCTGCCTGCCGACCAATGGGCCAGGTACTTGACCCCCGGGCTAAAGGGCAAAGCTTTGGAGGCGTTCGCTTCCCTCACGTCAGATCAAGACAGTGACTATGAGGCCATCAAGCAGGCCCTGATTGCCAAGTACCAGCTAACCCCTGAGGTATACCGAAAGAAGTTCCGGAACCTCCAACGTGGCCCACACGACAGTTATAGCGATGTGGTGCAAGGACTCAGGAACCACTTTGACCAGTGGATCCATGGACTGACAGTTGACACCTTTGAGGAGCTGAGAGACCTGATGATCAAAGACCAGTTCCTGCATCTGTGCCCAGCTGAGGTCCGACAGTTCATCCTGGACCGAGAACCGGAGGACGCGGTCACAACAGCACGGATCGCCGACAACTATGAGGCCAACCGGAAACCCGAGGTGCGGAAGCCCGTCGCCGCCCGCTGGGGAGGGGGTAAGCCTGCAACCAACCCCAGTGCCCCTGCCAGTCGTCCCTCTGGAGGCACTATCCCCTTTGCCAGCGCCAGGCCTACATCAGACCCCCGCCAGTGTTTCTCCTGTAAAAGGACTGGACACATCAGCGCCACCTGTCCGGAGAGGCAGAAGAACCCCCCAGCCAAGGCCTCCGGGCCCAACGCCTCTGTTCTTTTGGTGGGTGGTGTGGTGGGGAGGGTTGATGACAACGTGCAGCCCGTCCGCGTGGGGGCCCGTCTTGCTACAGGCCTCAAGGACACCGGGGCTGAACGAACCCTCATCCGACCCGAACTGGCGGCCCCTGAAGAGTTGATTCCGGGGAAAACCCTAACTGTCACAGGGATTGGGGGCGTCCACTACCCCTTGCCGATAGCCCGAGTTTTCATTGACTGGGGTGCCGGGAGCGGGGTGAAGGAAGTGGGGGTGTCCGAAAACCTGCCCACTGATGTTTTATTGGGGACTGATCTGGGGAGAATGGTCGCGTACTATGTCCCTGACACCCCTTCCCAATCTGATGATAAGGTTAACGTTAACCATGATGTTGATGATGATGATGGGAAACTGATTGTGTTACCTGCCAATGCTTTGCGAAGTGATTATGCAACTGATAACCTTTCTTTCCCTAGGAATGATGCTGATAGTGATGTATCTGTGCCATCTGAACCTGTTAACCCTTTCTCTGAAGTGGTAGATGTGTCCACAGGTACAGGAGCGTTCAGCCACGTCGCTCTGCGGAGTGAGACGGCTGAGGAACCCCTCGCAGGAGCAAACGACAGTGCTCAAGGAAATGGGGAGGTGCATGGGAACCGTGAGGAAGGTGACGCCATGACACTGACCAGTCCCACCGAGGAAGGTAACTGGCCCATAAGTAGCACTGCTCCTGAAGTGTTGGGGGTGGATGGGGAGGTAGAGCCCATAGCAGCGCAGGCTGATGGGTCTATAGGAATCCCCGGGGAGACTGCATATGTAGCTGCTGTCACCCGCAGTCAGAGTGCCCGGATCGCAGGTAGCGCCCTGCCATCTGGACCCTCCTCCGCTACAGGAGAGACTGAACCAGAGGTGGACCCAGAGCCGGTCCCAGAGGGTCCCAGTGAGGAAGGAACCCTCACGTCACTTCTGGCTGCCTCCAGCCAGGAGTTCCAGGCCGCTCTGCACTCAGATGCGAGCCTGGAGAACTTGAGGCACCTCGCCGAGACGCCCACCTCCGTGACTGATAAGGAGAGGGTGTTCTGGGAACGAGGAAGGCTGTACCGGGAGATTCCCAAAAGGAGTGGTTGAGGGAAAAACAGCTGGTCGTCCCGCACCAGTTCCGAGGTGAGTTGTTGAGGATTGCCCATGAGATTCCACTCACTGGACACTTGGGGATCAGCAAAACTAAGGCACGGCTGTCTCAACACTTCTACTGGCCCAAGATGGGGACAGATGTGACTAACTACTGCCGCTCCTGTATCACCTGTCAAAGAGTGGGGAAGGTGGGGCCTGCTCTTAAGGCTCCCCTGATCCCGTTGCCAGTGATAGAGGAGCCTTTCCAGAGGATCGCGGTGGACATTTTGGGCCAGCTGGCCGTCCCCAGCCGCTCTGGAAAGCAATACATCCTTACTGTGGTAGACTACGCTACCCGGTACCCGGAGGCAGTAGCTCTGTCCTCAACTAAGGCAGATAAGGTGGCGGATGCACTGGTGACCATCTTTTCACGGGTAGGATTTCCCAGGGAGATGCTTACTGATCGAGGGACCCAATTTATGTCTCGCCTAATGAAGGCTCTCTGCAGCAAAATGCAGGTGACGCGTATGGTATCGAGTGCGTATCACCCACAGACCAATGGTTTGTGTGAACGCTTTAACGGTAGCCTCAAACAGATGCTCCGCATGCTGGTTGAGACCCAGGGGCGCGATTGGGAGCGGTACCTCCCACACCTGCTGTTTGCCTATAGAGAAGTCCCGCAGGCCTCGACGGGGTTCTCCCCCTTTGAGCTCCTGTATGGCAGGCGAGTCCGGGGACCCCTTGGGTTGATAAGAGAATCCTGGAAAGATGTGCCAAACCCCACAGAAGTGTCCATCGTGGATTATGTCATGCGCTTCCGCGACAAGATGCAGACCTTGACGCAGTTGGTGCATGACAACATGACGCAGGCTCAGGCTGACCAGAAGCACTGGTACGACCAGAACGCCCGGGAGCGGACCTACCAGGTGGGTCAAAAGGTGTGGGTGCTGGTCCCCGTACCAAAGGATAAGCTTCAGGCAGCCTGGGAAGGCCCATACGTCGTGCACCAACGGCTCAACCCAGTCACCTACGTGGTCACGCTTGACCACACTCGGGGTAGGCGCAAGGCCTTTCACGTCAACATGATGAAGGCCCATCACGAACGTGAAGCCTGCGTCCTACCGGTCTGCAACCTGCCCGAGGACGGGGAGGAGGATCCCCTCCTGGACATGCTGGCCCAAGCCAAGGCCAATGGGTCCATTGAGGACATGGAGGTAAATGCCTCGCTAACCGCCTCCCAGCGGTTGCAGTTGCTGACCACTCTGGAACCCTTCCGGGCCGAGTTCACTAACCGACCCGGAAGGACCAAGTTGGCAGTCCATGAGGTGGACACCGGGAATCACGCCCCGTTACGGCGGACCCCTTATCGGATCTCTGAGGAGGTGCAGCAGATTATGCGCCAGGAGATCCATGAGATGTTGCAGCTGGGGGTGATCCGGCCGTCCAAAAGCGCGTGGGCCTCACCTGTAGTTCTCGTGCCAAAAAAGGATCGGACCACCCGGTTCTGCGTGGACTACAGGGGGCTCAACGCCATCACTACCTCTGATGCGCACCCAATGCCACGCATCGAGGATCTGCTGGAGCGGTTGGCGAATGCCAAGTACATATCCATCATGGATTTAAGCCGGGGATACTGGCAGATTCCCCTGAGCCCTGCGGCGCAGGAGAAATCTGCCTTTATCACCCCTTTTGGACTGTACGAGTCCACGGTCATGCCTTTCGGCATGAAGAATGCCCCTGCCACTTTTCAGCGGATGGTCAACCACCTGCTTCAGGGACTGGAGGAGTACGCTGTGGCGTACCTGGACGACATTGCCGTCTTCAGTTCCACCTGGGAGGAACACCTTCAGCATCTTCAGGAGGTGCTCAAGCGTATTCACCAGGCAGGTCTGACCATCAAGCCGGGAAAATGCCAGATGGGCATGAGGGAGGTCCACTACCTGGGGCACCGGGTAGGCGGGGGTTCCATGAGTCCAGAGCCCGAGAAAGTGGACGCGATCGTGTCCTGGCCCACCCCCAGGACCAAAAAGCAGGTGAAGTCCTTCCTGGGCACTGCAAGGTACTATAGGCGTTTCGTACCGAACTATAGCGCCATTGCAAAACCCTTGACGGACCTCACCAAGGGCGGTCTACCCCAAACAGTCAGCTGGACAGATGGCTGTGAGGCGGCATTCCGAGCTTTGAAAACAGCCCTGTGCAACTCTCCAGTGTTGAAAGCCGTCGACAGCAGTCGGCCATTCCTGGTACAGACTGACGCCAGCGAATTTGGCCTCGGTGCTGTACTCAGCCAGGTTGAGTCGGGGAACCAGGAGCACCCCGTGTTGTACCTGAGCCGGAAACTTCTGCCAAGGGAAGTGGCATACTCCACCATCGAGAAGGAGTGCCTGGCCATGGTCTGGGCACTGCAACGTTTGCAGCCCTACCTGTACGGGCGCACCTTCAAGGTGGTCACCGACCACAACCCTCTGAGCTGGCTGCACACAGTGTCCGGAACCAATGGTAGGTTGCTACGCTGGAGCCTTGCCCTACAGCAGTATGATTTGCCGTACAACACAAGAAAGGCAGCGATCATGGGAATGCTGATGGGTTATCACGACGTGGCGAACCCGCTGAGGTGCGCATGTCGGATTACCGACAGGTCATGCCTCCGTAGCGCCCTCTAAGGGGGGGAGGTGTGATGATGCTGGGGGCTCCATGTCTTGTGCTGTGCAGAACTACAGTCCTCATCTTTTTTTTTTACTGCTGACAGCCCACAGAGCAAAGTCTTCCTCCCCCCTCCCTCTCTCACGCTTCTCATCAACCCCAACCCTGCACACAGGCTTAGTGTATCTGAGCTGCCAGCGTTGGAGTTTCCCGCCTCACCGCAGGGGTCCCCATTGTCTTCACATGTGCTTCCCTTCCTTAGCAGCCATTATGAGGATTCATTCTTTTTGCTTATAACACGGTGGGAAGTTGCGTCAGAAACACGAAAGTCACTGTTTTGAACCATGCGCCAACAGGCATCGTTCCCGTGGTACTGGTGAACCCGTAACTCCAACAGAACCCGAGAAATGGAATTCTCGGATGCACCATGACCTATTTCATCCAAGTTTGGGCTCATTTGAATTGTCATTTTAAAGTAAGATCATTGATAGGTCTGCCGTTATTCTGCTAGGTTCACAGGACGAGGGATGGACCTTTTGATATTTCAGAGCTCAAACCATACCTTTCAGCCTGGGGAGGTGGCCAGAAAAACCATCCCCTTTTGTGAGGTCAGCAGCCCACAGGTATAAGTCTTGCAGTTGAGCCCCCTGAGTCAGTCATTGCTGTGATGTCCTGACTAAGAGATCTGCAAATGAACTATGACGTGTGGCTCCTCCCCCAGCCAGTCTTGCCTGTAACTACCATGTGAGTGATTTTCATCTTTAATCCTATTTTATTTTCTAACTGCCTTGTACATAACTATATTGCCTCAGCTTGTTACATCTTTTTATATTGTATAAGCACTGCCTGTTTTTAAGGAATAAACCTATAAAATTATTAGTTTGATTCTCCTGCTCTATAAACGAATTTGCACGTGCCTGAAGTACTACGCTACTGTTTTGGGGTTGCTAGGACCCTCTTGATAAATTGTTCCTAAAGTAAACCGTAGCTGGTGGCAGCTTAAAAAGAAGGGGTGTAAAGTGTTAACCTATTGGGTGGCGTTGGCAGTGACGGAGCGGGTTTTATAAGTGTATTGCCTGGCCGCGGCCCGGAGTAATTATAATTCCCTCACTGCAGCGTGCCCAATAGCCAGCACACATCCAAGTGACCCGTCTGGCGACTAATTATCCTAGGTGCAGTACACTGACTGACCTGAGGGTAAGGGGGGCGCCAGAGAGCTGCAAGTTCCTAAAGGGAAGTGGGATAATTATAAATCCCTGCAGTTTACTGGGTCGGACGGCAGCAGCCGTCGTGTGTGTGCGCGTTTTCGTCACATTTGCGGCACGGAGGGATCACAAGCCTTGATACCCGGGCTACCGTGTGGCGGACCGTGTGCCCGTTTCATCACACCCCCTATTTTTTATTTTCACAATGGTTACAGGAGAAATTGGACCCCAAAAGTTGTCCAGTTTGTTCTGAGTACGCTGGTACCCCATATGTGGGGGGGAACCACTGTTTGGGCACACGTCAGGGCTCGGAAGGGATATAGTGACGCTTTGAAATGCCGACTTGATGGAATAGTGTGCGGGCATCTTGTTTCGTTTGCAGAGCCCCTGATGTGCCTAAACAGTAGAAAGCCCCACAAGTGACCCCATTTTGTAAACTAGATCCCGCAAGGAACTTATCCAAATGTGTGGTGAGCACCTTGAACCCCACGTGCTTCACAGAAGTTTATAATGCAGAGCCGTGAAAATAAAAAATATTTTTTTTCCTCAAAAACTGATTTTTTTTAACCTGCAATTTTTTATTTTCACAAGGGTAACTGGAGAAATTGGACCCCAAAAGTTGTTGTACAGTTTATCCTGAGTACACTGATATCCTACATGTGGGAGAAAACTACTGTATGGGCACACGTCGGGGCTCGGAAGGGAAGTAATGACGTTTTGAAATGCCGACTTGATGGAATGGTCTGCGGGCGTCATGTTACGTGTGCAGAGCCCATGATGTGCCTAAACAGTAGAAACCCCCCCAAGTGACCCCATTTTGGAAACTAGATCCCCAAGGAACTCCTCTAGATGTGTGGTGAGCACTTTGAATCTCCAAGTTCATCACAGAAGTTTATAACGCAAAGCCGTGAAATTAAAAAATCATTTTATTTCCACAAAAATAATTTTTTTAGTCCCCAATTTTTTTTTCCCAAGAGTAAAAGGAGAAATTAGACCCCCAAAGTTGTTGTGCAATTTTTCCTGAGTATTCTGATACCCCATATGTGGGGGTAAATCACTGTTTGGGCACACGTCGGGGCTTGGAATAAAGGGAGCACTGTTTGACTTTTTGAACGCAAAATTTGTAGCAATCAATGGTGGCGCCATGTCGCGTATGGAGACCCCCTGATGTGCCTAAATACTGGAAATCCCTCAAATCTAACTCCAACCCTAACCCCAACCCTAACCCCTACACACCCTTAACCCTAATCCAAACCCTAACCATAACCCTAACCCCAACACACCCTAATCCCAACTCTAACCTTAATCCTAACCACAAGCCTAACCCTAATACCAACCCTAACCCCAAAACATCCCTAACACTTATCCTAACTCTAACCCTAATCCCAACCCTAACTCTAATCCCAACCCTAACCTTAATTCCAACCCTAACCTTAATTCCAACCCTAACCCTAATTCCAACTCTAACCCTAATTCTAACCCTAACCCAAATTCTAACCGTAACCCTAATTCTAACCGTAACCCTAATTCTAACCCTAATGCTAACCCTAACCTTAGTTCTAACTCTAACCCTAAGGCTAGGTTCATATTGCGTTTTACCAGGCCGTTCAACACATAGCGTTGACCGTCTGGTAACGGTATAGCATAACGCGATTGCGTTATGCTATACCCGCTAGTGCAGATGAATCAGCAGATGTTTCATCTGTGCTAGCGGTGACGGAGCCCAGACGCTGCAGCCCGCGTCCGAGGCTCCGTCACTGAATGATGGCACGTCGCGAACGCATACCGCTTTACGGCATGCGTCGCGATGTGCCCGACAATGGGGGTGAAGGGCAGCGTTAACGGACTGCTTTACACCGCAGTATACCACGGTGTAACGCAGTCGGTCTAACGGACTGCCATAACGCAATATGAACCCAGCCTAACCCTAAGGCCCCGTGCACACATTGCGGATTCACTTGCCGATTTTTCCGTGCGGATTTTGCTAAATCCGCAGGTAAAATTACCTGCGTTTTACCTGCGGATTTAGCGCGGATTAAGGGCCTGTGCACACGTTGCGGATTTACTGCGGTTTTTGTGCGGATTTGCCCTGCGGTTTTACACCTATAATGGAATTTGTGTAAAAACGCTGCGGAATCCGCACAAAGAATTGACATGCTGCAGATTTAAAACCGCACCAAATCTGCGCGGAAAAATCCACAGCATGTGCACAGCGGGTTTTTTTTACCATTTATTTACATTGTACTGTACATGGTTTCCGGATCTCATGCGGCTCCACAGCGCCAAATCCGCTGCGGATCCGCAGCAAAATCCGCAACGTGTGCACAGGAAAAAAAAAATTTCTTTATTTTCTTATTTGTCCCTACCTATGGGGGTGATAAATGGGGCGTTTATTTACTGTTTTTTTTATTTTGATCACTGTGAGAAAGTATCACAGTGATCAAAATACATTTTTTGACACTGGAGGGCACGCTGCGCATGCGCCGGCCGGCAGGCGCACTGCGCCCGCCATTTTTCAAGATGGCGGCGCCCATGAAGAATCCCGGACCGACGCCGGGACGGTCCAGGGACATCAGAGGACCAGGAGAGGTGAGTAGGGGGGTTCGGAAGGTAAGGGGGGAGGGATCGGAAGGTGGGGGAAGCGGAGGCAAGGAGGAGGGGAGCAGATAGTGACGGCGGCGGCCGATCGCCCCCGTCACTCGGTGTGGGGGGGTCAGATCTCGGTGTCCAGCCATGGCAGATGCTATTGCAGCAACAGCCATGACTGGATTGTAATATTTAACCAAATTTACAAATGAGAACAATGGGGATAGGGGAAAATATGTGTAAGTGGGTTAAGAACTGGCTCAGGGATAGGAAACAAAGGGTCGTTATTAATGGAGCACACTCGGACTGGGTCACGGTTAGCAGTGGGGTACCACAGGGGTCAGTATTGGGGCCGCATCTCTTTAACATATTTATTAATGACCTTGTAGGGGGCATACAGAGTAGTATTTCAATATTTGCAGATGACACTAAACTGCAGGGTAATAAATACAGAGGAGGATAATTTTATATTGCAGGAGGATTTATGTAAACTAGAAGCTTGGGCTGATAAATGGCAAATGAGCTTTAATGGGGATAAATGTAAGGTCATGCACTTGGGTAGAACAAACAAGATGTATAATTATGTGCTTAATTGTAAAACACTGGGCAAAACTGTCACTGAAAAAGACCTGGGTGTATGGGTGGATGACAAAGTCACATTTAGTGGCCAATGTCAGGCAGATGTGCAAAGGCAAATAAAATAATGGGATGCATTAAAAGAGGCATAGATGCTCATGAGGAGAACATAATTTTACCTCTATACAAGTCACTGGTGCGACCACACTTAGAATACTGTGTGCAGTTCTGGTCTCCGGTGTATAAGAAAGACATAGCTGAACTGGAGCGGGTGCAGAGAAGAGTGACCAAGGTTATTAGAGAACTGGGGGGTCTGCAATACCAAAACAGGTTATTACACTTGGGGTTATTTAGTTTGGAGAAACGAAGGCTTAGGGGTGATCTTATTACAATGTATAAATATATGAGGGGACAGTACAGAGACCTTTCTAATGATCTTTTTACTCTTAAGCCCCCATCTCACACAACGATCTCGCTAGCGAGATCGCTGCTGAGTGACTAGTTTTGTGACGCAGCAGCGAGCTCACCAGCGATATCGCTGTGTGTGACATTCAGCGACGATCAGCCCCCTGCCGGGTATCGCTGATCGTCGCTGAAATGTCAGGACATTTTTTTGATCGCTGGTCTCCCGCTGACAGGCACGCATCGCTGCGTGTGACAGGCGGGAGACCAGCGATCCGCTGGTAACCAAGGTACACAGCGGGTTTCCAGGTGCGGGGCTGTGCCTAGAAACCCGCTGTGTACCTTGGATACCAGCTCCCTGCATCAGGGCGCTGGTATCCAACGTACACTGCGGGTAACTAAGCGATGTTTACCAGCAGTGTCGTTGTGCTGATCGCTGCCTGAGCTGCCTGTTTGACAGCTCACCAGCGATCATGTAGCGATACACCAGCGATCCTGACAAGTGCATATCGTTGTCGGGATCGCTGGTGTATCGCTATGTGAGACCCAGGCTTTAGACCTGTGATGGGGACAAGGGGGCATCCTCTACATCTGGAGGAAAGAAGGTTTAGCCATAATCACAGATGCAGATTCTTTACTGTAAGAGCAGTGAGACTATGGAGCTCTCTGCCGTCTAATGTTGTAATGAGTGATTCCCTACTAAAATTTAAGAAGGGACTGGATGCCTTTCTTGAAAAGTATAATATTACAGGCTATATTCACTAGTTTCCTAGATACAGCGTTGATCCAGGGAGCTAGTCTGATTGCCGTATGTGGAGTCGGGAAGGAATTTTTTTCCCCAATGTGAAGCTTACTGTTTGCCACTTGGGTTTTTTTTGCCTTCCTCTGGATCAACATGTTAGGGCAGGTTAGGATAGGATATGGGTTGAACTAGATGGACTTAAAGTCTTCCTTCAACCTTAATAACTATGTTACTATGATTGGCTGTTTCACTTTTAAGCGATCGTAGCCACGTGGGGGTTGGTTAAGCCACCCCCACTGTGGTGATGCACAAAGGGTCCTGTTACTGCGGGTCGGATGACCTTTCAGTGACCCCGGTCACCCGACCCGCAGAAACATGATTTATAGTTTTAAATTCCAGTGGCTCGGGATGCCACTGGTTTTCATGACGCCTACGTAGGCGTCATGGGTCGGGAAGGGGTTAAGCCGGCATGGTTGTTGACCTTACCATACTCACCCTACTGTCTTATATGTTGTCTATTACTATTTACAGTTAAAATGTAGAATCATAGAATGGTACAGTTGGACCTCCTGGGTCATCTGGTCCAACCCCCTGCTCAAAGCAGGATTCTCTAAATCATCTCAGACAGATGTCTGTCCAGCCTCTGATTGAACACTTCCATTGAAGGAGAACTCACCACCTCTCGTGGCAGCCTGTTCCACTCATTGATCACCCTAACTGTCAAAAAGTTTTTTCCAATATCTAATCTGTGTCTCCTCCCATTCAGTTTCATCCCATTGCTTCTAGTCTTTCCGTGTGCAAATGAGAGTAAAGATGATCCTTCTACAATGTGACAGCCCTTGAGATATTTGTAGACATCTATTAAGTCTCCTCTCAGTCTTCTTTTTTGCAAGCTAAACATTCCCAAATCCTGTAACCGTTCCTCATAGGACATGGTTTGCAGACCGGACACCATTCTGGTCGCTCTTCTCTGAACTTGCTCCAGTTTGTTAATGTCTTTTTTAAAATGTGGTGCCCAAAACAGGACACAGTATTCCAGATGAGGTCTGACCAAAGAGGAGTAGAGGGCAATAATGTCATGTGTGCATTGCCACGAAGATCGTCGCGGTTGCACATTTTGACTTCTCACAGCTGAGCTGCTGTTTCTTTGTGTTTGGCAGCTAGGGAGTTAATTCTGTCTGTGCTCGGTGCTGGGACTGGGTGCAGTTTCTCCCGGCTGCAATTGATTATTTGTTGATTGGTTTCCTTTAAATTCCTGGTTGTCTGCTTGGGGAGTTGCCAGTGAAACCTTCATGCAGACCACAGATAGGAATGAATCTGTATAGACTTTAGTTGTGAGCTCCTTAGTTGTTCTAAGCTCAACTTGGTTAGAGTTTATTTCCCAGACCATTTATGTTCCTTTGGTGTTTGAGTGTGTATGCAAGCGAGTGTTATCCTGTCTGTCTTATATGTCTAATCTGTGTATTTAGCTGAGATCAGCCCATATCCCTTTGGTGGTAGTCAGGATCCTTCTTAGGACTGATTACAGGGTTCAGGGTCTGATAGGAGACAGGGTTAGGTTGGAGACTTGGACCTCTGAACCATTATCAGTACCTCCAAGGTGAGGGATTAGTTAGGACCCCAGTTTAGGGTCAGGTTAGATCCCGGTCCACCTCTTTCTTGTTTCAGCTCATCAAGTCCTCAAGATTAACCCTGAGTTCAGCAGATATCGTGTCAGGTAAATCTATTCTATACTTTGTAGCATTTCAGGGGATATAGCTCTGAGATCGCTGTCTGGGTAGACAGAATGGCCCGGAAACAGTTCATTCAGACAGCAATTCTGGTAAAAACTGGCCGCAACCAGCTTTATTAAAGTCCACAGCAAACAGATAAAAAAGTAAAGCATAAACAGAAAACCTAGGCTTGTCTAGCCACTAATTACACATAAATCGATTGCCCTGTCTATCCGGGACCCAGACTCTACCAGTCTGTGCCCAAAACAACACATATCACATATGTTACCAGTATGGAGCTTCACAGATACTCCTCCTTGTGTCTGAAGGCACCTTCCATGTCCAGACTTGAGAGAGATCCACTCCTATTCAGCCGCTCTTCACACGGATTCGCACTGAGACTACTCCTATGTCCGGGGTCCTTCCTGCACCCAAACTGAGATAGCTCAAACACTCTTGGAGACTGCTTCCTTGTGCCAGGACACCTCTCTGTGTCCAGGCTAAAGACAGCTCTAACACTCTTGGAGACTGTTTCTTGTGCCGAGACACCTTCCTGTGTCCAGGCTAAACTAGCTCTCAGATTGTGTTTGCAGACACCTACTTCTGGTCTCCTAATTAAGACCTGAGTAGTTTCAGGCTTGTGCTGCAAGTGTGTGCTGAATGTGAGGTGTAGTGACCTTTCTCTACCACTAGGTTTACAAAGCCACACATTTCCCTTATACCTAGGTGAAATGTACACCCCATTCATCACATATTCACTCACTGTCTCACATATCCCCTCCCTCTTCTCCAGACCGGAGGGCTGGTCATCCAGACCGGAGGGCTGGTCAACAATCCAACAGAGACAGTGAACTCTGGACCAGTCATGGCCCTCATCAGCTTCATCCTCACCACTGTCATAGCCAACATCAGTTTTCTCTTCATCTGAAGCATCCGCACTACCCTGTACCCTCCCAGGCCTATACTCTCTGCGGGCCTCGGGTATCCTGCACAGTTTCATCTTGACCTTAGGGCCGGGCTCATTTTCGATATAGTGCCTGGCCAGAGAAGTACTACCCGACACATCAGAACACTTCTGCTGACTCTTCCTCAGAAACTCACGTACCTCCTGTCCCTGGTGCACTGACCATGTGTCACCAACTATCACAGAAGGTATAGGGGGTTTTTCACTTTTCTCCAGTTCCCCACTTTCAGGCTCTTCTGGCAGGACATGCCCAGAAGCCCCACCGTCAATCCTAGACTCTACCTCTTCAGCCACATCACTTTGGTCTCCAATATCTCCATTTATTCCAGCCCTCAAGTTCTCCTTGATAGCGGCATCTGTATACTCAGAACCCGCCGGATTCTTCTCTTCCACCACGTTCTGCATCCCATCTGGGCTCCCGTGTGTCTGCAGCGGCAACGGAGTGACACATCGCTTTTCCCATTTGTTGGGACGTGGCTCCGATGTAGCCTCCCTGAAAGTGCGCTTGAGCTCACCAATGCCAGCTACTGATCCGGACCGTAACCCGTCCACGCCGCTGTCTTCGGCAGAAACAGATTCCTGGACAGAGTCAGTCCCCATATCTTCAGTCTTGCTCCTCACAGCTTCACTTGAAACCTCAGCTTCTGATGAGGCATCTGGCTTGGTGACCACCACTTCCATGGCTTTTTCCACCTCTGCAGCATCACCTTCAGAGTCCTTGGCATGATGCAGATCCACACCACACACTGACAACTTCTCATCTTCAACAGCATCCACTTGTGCTGTGTTCAGTTTCAGAGTCCTGCCTTTAAAGCTCAGCTCTCCTCCTTTCACCTTAGTCTTCGCCAGGGAACCGGCCAACTGTAAAACATCTTCAGATGCCATCTTCTGTCTGGCTGTAAGGTCAGCATCAGCTTTCTTCTCAGGACTCTCAACCTCCTCTGCTACCATGCCTTCCTCATTTGCACTGGTTGCTTTATGGTCATCAGATAATTCACTATCACTATCTGACCCCTTTTTCTCAGCCACATCTGGCTCACTGTCAGGGCTATACACTTCATTTTCATTCATGTCCTGCTCACTGTCAGGGTTATACAATTCATTTTCATTCACATCCTGATCTGGAACCTTAGTTAACATGTCATCCACAACAGTAACTTCACCATCTGGTCCCTCAAGTATGTGACTATGTGACAACCCCAGCACTATACTTCTATATAGCTCAGGAACTAGGAGCTGACTCACGACCTCTCCCTGGACTTCAGTGTCCCTATACAATAGGCTATTGTCCATGGCAGCATGAGGAAACCTCTCCTCAGAGCCAGGCTCCTGGGAAACCTCATTTAGAACACTCATATTTTCCTGTGCCGTCCTAAGAGAGGGGTCTCGCCACTGCTCACTCTCAAAATTGTCACAGGACACAGGTAAGTAAGGGACACTCGGTTCCCGAGAACCATCATCCTCGTCTCCCAACATCACCTGCAAAGGAATTTCATCTTTATCATGATCATCATCAGTATCATCACTATTATGATTAGCATCATCATCATTATCAATATCAGCATCATCATCATGGTCATCATCATTATCATGATCATCATTATCATTATCAATATCAGCATCATTATCATGGTCATCATCATTATCATGATCATCATCATTATCACATAATTTTAATGGCCCACTAGCATTGTGTTCCGCCCCTCGGACTGCGCACCCTCAATAGGAGCTTCATCACACTGTTCATCAAAATCACCCTTCCCCCAGAGATCCTTAGACCGGGGAAAGTCATTACCCAATATGACGGGTTGCACCAGGTTCTTCACTACCCCCACTTCATATGAAACCTCCCCGAGTTTGGGGACCAAGTCCACGGCAGTCTCTGGGTAGACTTTGGTGTCTCCACGGATGCACACCATACTCAGGCGCTTATCAGGGATAAAGTCCCTATCAATCAGGCTGTCACATACGGAAGTCATTGGACTCTCTGAGTCCAAGAGGGCCTGTGCTGGGCAGTCACTTACAACCACCGGGGACCCCTGTGGTCCAGTCTCTTCGGCTGAGGTGGACACACACACAGGCTCTGCGCAGGGAGAGAGGGATCTGCCAACATCACAACACATAGGCTCCCCCTCTATTGGACAGTCGGCTGCAATTTCACGCCAGCTCCAACACTGTCCATCACACTCTCCCACCCACATGTCCCCTCGGGCCTGAACCCGCTTATCAGCATACCCCATGTCCCCAACAGCTGGAACGCTCTTACCGCGAGAGTTCAGCGTCCGGGAACTCCGAAGTGACGACCTCTCAGACGGCTGTACCTCAGGAGGACGTGCTTGGGTGTAGCGGTCCACTATCACCTTTTCAACTCCATAATCAAGCCTGCTGACTGCAGACTTCCAACTGTATCTCCAGTCATGTACTCCCCTGGCACGGGCTGTCACCGTAACACCCAGCCGGGTAAGAATCTCCGCTTTCAACTTGCCATAGTCTTGGCTGTCCTGCTCGCTCAGGTCAGCATATGCCCTTTGGGGCTCTCCAATCAGATAGGGTGCGACCATCATGGCCCATTCAGATAGGGGCAGATTCTCCTTCTCTGCCAATCTCTCAAACCTAGTGAGATATACCTCCACATCATCACGAGGTGTCATCTTTTTCAGGGACCGTCTTACCGCCTTCTTTACAGCGGACAACGCAGGTACCTTCACAACATTACTCTGGGACGAGGTGTTGAGAGCTGCAATCTGCTCAAAAAACAACCGGTCATTCTCCTGCTGCTGCTGCAGGAATTGCTGCTGGGCCTGCTGCATGCGCTGCTGGTGCTGCAGGCGCTGCTGCTCCATGCTCTGCTGCAGGCTCCGCTGGGCCTGGGCCAGGTACTCAATGAGCTCCTCCATACTGCCGGACTTATCTGTCTCAACCCCGGCAGTTTTATGTTGCACATTAACTTGTGCCATTTGTTCAAACAGCGCCTCCATGCTGTCATCCATGCTGTCAGACTTCTCTGTCTTAACAACGGCAGTCTTCACTCAAGACATACACACTCTACAGTCTTTTCCATAGAAAAATTCATCTCTGCTGTGCAGACACTTTTTTTTTTTTTTCCTTTGCAAAGTCTATTAGGGCTCCTGTCTCTTTAAGACTGCTCCACAGACTTTTCTTTTGCTGCTGCACATTCCACAGTCATTTTCACAACAAGTTCAGCTTTGCTGTGCATACATTTTCTCTCTGCAGACCCTATCAGGGCCACTGTCTCTCCAAGACTGCTCCAAACAGACGTTTCTGCTGACACACTTTTTTTTTTTTTTTTCTGCTGCTACTTCAATAGACTTCACCTTTAATGCTGTCTCTCGCCACTGTGCTGCATACACACTCCAGCACTAACTGTATCAGGCACTGCGCTGCCCCAGCATTCTCCGCCAATTGTAGCATTTCAGGGGATATAGCTCTGAGATCGCTGTCTGGGTAGACAGAATGGCCCGGAAACAGTTCATTCAGACAGCAATTCTGGTAAAAACTGGCCGCAACCAGTTTTATTAAAGTCCACAGCAAACAGATAAAAAAGTAAAGCATAAACAGAAAACCTAGGCTTGTCTAGCCACTAATTACACATAAATCGATTGCCCTGTCTATCCGGACCCAGACTCTACCAGTCTGTGCCCAAAACAACACATATCACATATGTTACCAGTATGGAGCTTCACAGATACTCCTCCTTGTGTCTGAAGGCACCTTCCATGTCCAGACTTGAGAGAGATCCACTCCTATTCAGCCGCTCTTCACACGGATTCGCACTGAGACTACTCCTATGTCCGGGGTCCTTCCTGCACCCAAACTGAGATAGCTCAAACACTCTTGGAGACTGCTTCCTTGTGCCAGGACACCTCTCTGTGTCCAGGCTAAAGACAGCTCTAACACTCTTGGAGACTGTTTCTTGTGCCGAGACACCTTCCTGTGTCCAGGCTAAACTAGCTCTCAGATTGTGTTTGCAGACACCTACTTCTGGTCTCCTAATTAAGACCTGAGTAGTTTCAGGCTTGTGCTGCAAGTGTGTGCTGAATGTGAGGTGTAGTGACCTTTCTCTACCACTAGGTTTACAAAGCCACACATTTCCCTTATACCTAGGTGAAATGTACACCCCATTCATCACATATTCACTCACTGTCTCACAACTTACATGCTGATGTTGCTATACTAGTTGTTGTATTGAGTGTTGTTCCTGTATTAATAGTTTACTGACATTGTATACATATCATTAGACAGCGTGACATTTTCACTGGCCCTAAAAATTATCTCCAGTTACCATGGATCCAGTAGCCCAGCTGGCTCTGCAGTTGCAGGGATTATCCATGGAGCTGACGGACATTAAGTCCAAAGTTTTGTCTCCCCTGGAGCAAACCAGAGTTGAACCTAAAGTAGCTCTCCCGGACAGGTTCACTGGTGGGCGAGACAAATTTTTCACCTTCCGGGAGGCATGTAAATTGTATTTTCGGCTTCGGCCTCGATCATCAGGGAGTGAGGAGCAGAGAGTGGGAATTGTTATCTCACTTCTGCAAGGGGACCCTCAATCCTGGGCATTTTCCCTTCCTCCGGGATCCCCGGCTCTACTGTCTGTAGATCAATTTTTTACTGCCCTGGGATTGGTATATGATGACCCAGATCGGGTCTCTCTTGCTGAGACAAAATTACGTAAGATACAGCAGGGAGATCGTCCGGCAGAGGAATTTGCTTCTGAGTTTCGTAGATGGGCCACAGATACTCAGTGGAATGACCCAGCTCTTAGCCAGTTTTGTCATGGGCTTTCTGATAAATTAAAAGACGTTTTGGCTCAGTATGATTCTCCTCCATCACTGGAGGCTGCTATGGCCCTAGCTATCCGTACTGATAGACGGCTTCGGGAGAGGGGTGAGGTAACCTCACTCCCTGTTGTTTCTCCACCTACCACTAAAGTCCCTTATGTTGAGGTTCCCCTTGTCTGTTCGGAGGAGCCTATGCAGTTGGGAGGGACATCATTTCGTAGGAGGGGATTGGCGGTACGCCGCAGGACTAGAAGATGTTTTTTCTGCGGGAAAGAGGGACATTTTGTTGGAGAATGTCCATCCCGTGCCTTGTTGAGCCAAAAGTCGCCGGAAAACTGTTAATCCCAGGTTGTGTGGTGGACGACAACCTGGGAGTATGTATTTCATCCGCCAGTTCTTCTCAGTTCCTTGTACCAGTGGAGGTGGTAGTTGGTACGAGAGTGGAGAGATTGTCTGTTCTTCTTGATAGTGGTTCCGGGGCTAATCTGGTTGACGCTCAGTTTCCTCAGGCTCAAGGTATGCATCTGAGTGTATTGGTCAAACCGATCCCTATATTCTCCATTGACGCCAGGCCTCTCGGCCAAGGTAGCTTTGTTCATGAGGTTCATAACATTGACCTTCGGGTAGGGGCAATACATAGGGAACAATTATCTTGTTATGTGTTGGAGGGTCTACCTACTCCCATTGTGTTGGGACTTCCTTGGTTGGTTAAACATAACCCTGTGATTAATTGGCAGTCCAGAGAAATAAGCCAATGGGGTGAGTTTTGCAAAAGCAACTGCATGAACACAGTCATCAGTGCGGTCGTGCCTAGTACATTGCCTCCTTTTTTGGAGGATTTTGGGGATGTTTTCTCTGAGGAGGGTGTCAGGAGTTGCCTCCTCATCGCGTGTATGACTGCTCTATTAATCTCCTTCCTGATGCTAAGTTGCCTAAAGCTAGGTTGTATAATCTTTCTGGTCCTGAGAGGCAGGCTATGAAAGATTATATTTCTGAAAGTCTGGCCAAAGGGCATATTAGACCTTCATCTTCCCCAGTAGCCGCGGGGTTCTTCTTTGTGAAGAAGAAAGATGGAGGCCTACGCCCTTGCTTGGATTTCCGCGAGCTTAATCGGATTACTGTTCGAGATCCGTATCCACTCCCTCTTATTCCTGATCTCTTCAATCAAATTGTTGGCGCCAAATGGTTTTCTAAATTGGATCTCAGGGGGGCGTATAATCTGATTAGGATAAAAGAGGGGGATGAGTGGAAAACGGCGTTTAACACGCCGGAGGGACATTATGAGAACCTTGTCATGCCTTTTGGTCTGACTACTGCACCAGCAGTATTCCAACATTTTGTTAATGACATTTTTCGTCACCTTGTGGGGCTGTTTGTGGTTGTATATTTGGACGACATTTTAATTTACTCGCCAGATCTTGTGTCTCATCAGGAGCATGTGAGACAGGTGTTGCAGATCTTGCGAGACAATAAACTATACGCCAAACTGGAGAAGTGTGTATTTGCCGTACAGGAACTTCAGTTTTTGGGTTTTTTGGTGTCAGCCTCCGGTTTCCGTATGGACCCTGAAAAGGTGAGAGCAGTGCTTGAATGGGATCAGCCAGGGGATCTTAAGGCTCTGCAGCGTTTTTTGGGGTTTGCTAACTACTACCGGAAATTTATTTGTAATTTCTCATCTGTCGTCAAACCTCTCACTGACATGACAAGAAAAGGGACGGATTTTTCTAAATGGTCGGACAAAGCTTGCCAAGCCTTTTCCTCTTTGAAGAAATGTTTTGCTTCGGCACCCGTTCTCATCCAACCAGATGCATCTCAGCCGTTCATTGTGGAGGTGGATGCGTCTGACGTAGGGGTGGGTGCTATATTGTCCCAGGGTCCGTCCCCTGGTAAATGGCATCCGTGCGCTTTCTTTTCTAAGAAATTGTCGTCCGCCGAAAGGAATTATGATATCGGCAATAGGGAACTTTTGGCCATTAAGTTAGCTTTTGAAGAATGGCGTCACTTTTTGGAGGGGGCAGTCCACCCGGTCACCGTTATTACTGATCACAAGAACCTGTTGTATTTGGAATCCGCTAAGCGTCTGAATTCCAGACAAGCTCGATGGTCGTTGTTTTTTACCAGGTTTAATTTTGTCGTCACTTATCGCCCGGGGTCTAAGAATGTAAAGGCTGATGCCTTGTCTCGCAGTTTCCCAGGGGCCGGGAAAATGGATGACCCGAGTCCTATCCTTCAGGAGGGGGTGGTAGTGTCGGCTGTATTTTCTGAGCTTGAGGAGGAGGTGTTAGAGGCTCAGGGGGACGCCCCTGCAGGACCTCCAGGGAGACTGTTTGTCCCAAATCTGTTGAGACAAAAGGTTATTGAGGCACATCATAATTCTGCTCTAGCAGGACATCCAGGGAGTAAGGCTACTTTAGATCTCCTTTCTCGCCGGTTTTGGTGGCCTAATGCTACCGTGTTTCCCCGAAAGTAAGACAGTGTCTTACATTCTTTTTACCCCCAAAAGTACCAATATGTCTTACTTTCGGGGTATGTCTTATATTGGAAAATACACCGGATGTGTTAAAGAGGCCTAAGCGGTTCATGTGCGGTGGTACCCAGGGTCTGGAGGAGAGGAGACTCTCCTCCAGGCCCTGGGTACCATATCCCTGGTAAAACAATAATTAAAATAAAAAATAATGATATTCTCACCTTCTGGCGGCCCCCGCAGCCTTCCCGCCTTCAGCGACGCTCCCGGCAATTCCCGGTCCCAGTAATGCATTGCGAGATCACCCAGATGGCATAGCGGTCTCGCGTGATGCTACGTCATCGGGGTGATTGGTCGCAAAGGACTCCTGGGACCGGGAGTTGCCGGGAGCGTCGCTGAAGGCGGGAAAGCTGCGGGGGCCGCCGGAAGGTGAGAATATCATTATTTTTTATTTTTTTTATTTTTCACAGAGGACAGCTATTTTTCCAACGTACAGTTTACTACCGGTATGTCTTACTTTCGGGGTACGTCTTACATTAGCCGATCCCCCTAAAACCCCCACTACGTCTTACTATCGGGGGTGTCTTACTATCGGGGAAACACGGTAATAAAGATGTTATAACTTTTGTCGCGTCATGTGGGGTGTGTGCTCGCTCTAAAACCCCTCATACCCGTCCGTCTGGGACCCTTTTACCCTTGAAACTTCCGGAGCGTCCATTGACTCATTTATCTATGGACTTCATTACGGACCTCCCTCCGTCGTCAGGGAATACTGTCATACTGGTGGTTGTTGACAGGTTCAGTAAGATGGCACATTTCATTGCTCTTCCTGCCCTCCCTAATGCTAAAACTCTGGCGCAGGTGTTCATTAGGGAGATCGTTAGACTTCATGGGTTGCCTTCTGATGTGGTGTCAGATAGGGGGTCTCAGTTTGTGTCCAAATTTTGGAGGGCATTTTGTTTACGTCGGGGGATGCAATTGTCATTTTCCTCGGCTTTTCATCCGCAGACCAATGGTCAGACAGAGCGTCTGAATCAGAGCTTAGAGACATATCTCTGGTGTTTTGTCTCAGAGAACCAAGAGGACTGGTCTTCTTTCTTGCCTCTGGCAGAGTTCGCTCTTAACAACAGGCGGAGCGAGTCCACTGGTAAGTCCCCGTTTTTTGGGGCATATGGTTTCCATCCCCAGTTTTGTACTTTCAATGGGGGGGGCCTTCTGGGGTTCCTGAGGAGGAGCGTTTCTCGTCGTCACTTGCTTCAGTGTGGAGAGGAGTGCTGAATAATCTGAGTGCGATGGGGAACCGTTACAAACGTATGGCTGATAGGAGGAGGGTTTCTGGTCCAGATCTGAATGTGAACGATCTGGTATGGTTGTCTACCAGGAATATAAAACTTAAAGTGCCCTCCTGGAAACTGGGTCCCAGATTCATCGGGCCGTACAGGATCAGTTCCATAATTAATCCTGTGGCATTTCGTCTGGACCTCCCTCCTACGTTTAAAATTCATAATGTGTTCCACAAGTCATTACTTAAAAGGTATGTGGCACCAGTCATACCGTCACCTCTACCTCCTCCTCCTGTGTTGGTCAATGGTAACTTGGAATTTCAAGTATCAAAGATCATTGACTCACGTCTGAATCGCCGGTCCCTTCAGTACTTGGTGCATTGGAAGGGGTATGGTCCAGAGGAGAGGACGTGGGTCCCTGCGTCTGATGTTAACGCAGATCGTTTGGTTCGGACCTTCCACAGAACTCACCCGGGCAGGCCTGGCCCTGAGGGTCCGGAGGCCCCTCGTAAGAAGGGGGGTACTGTCATGTGTGCATTGCCACGAAGATCGTCGCGGTTGCACATTTTGACTTCTCACAGCTGAGCTGCTGTTTCTTTGTGTTTGGCAGCTAGGGAGTTAATTCTGTCTGTGCTCGGTGCTGGGACTGGGTGCAGTTTCTCCCGGCTGCAATTGATTATTTGTTGATTGGTTTCCTTTAAATTCCTGGTTGTCTGCTTGGGGAGTTGCCAGTGAAACCTTCATGCAGACCACAGATAGGAATGAATCTGTATAGACTTTAGTTGTGAGCTCCTTAGTTGTTCTAAGCTCAACTTGGTTAGAGTTTATTTCCCAGACCATTTATGTTCCTTTGGTGTTTGAGTGTGTATGCAAGCGAGTGTTATCCTGTCTGTCTTATATGTCTAATCTGTGTATTTAGCTGAGATCAGCCCATATCCCTTTGGTGGTAGTCAGGATCCTTCTTAGGACTGATTACAGGGTTCAGGGTCTGATAGGAGACAGGATTAGGTTGGAGACTTGGACCTCTGAACCATTATCAGTACCTCCAAGGTGAGGGATTAGTTAGGACCCCAGTTTAGGGTCAGGTTAGATCCCGGTCCACCTCTTTCTTGTTTCAGCTCATCAAGTCCTCAAGATTAACCCTGAGTTCAGCAGATATCGTGTCAGGTAAATCTATTCTATACTTACATGCTGATGTTGCTATACTAGTTGTTGTATAGAGTGTTGTTCCTGTATTTAATAGTTTACTGACATTGTATACATATCATTAGACAGCGTGACAAATAATGACTTCACGTGATCTAGACTGTATGCTTCTGTTAACACATCCCAGAATTGTATTTGCCTTCTTTGCTGCTGCATCACACTGTTGACTCATGTTCAGTCTGTGATCTATTAGTATACCCAAGTTTTTTTCACATGTGCTGTTGCTTAGTCTTATTCCTCCCATTCTATATACGCTCTTTGAGTCCTATCTCCAAGCCAGTTATGAATCCACCTAACAGTTGCCTTGTCCATTCCATACTTAGTCATTTTTTCAATAAGGATTGTGTGAGATACTTTGTCAAATGCTTTGCTGAAGTCAAGATATAATATATCTACAGCATTTCCCTGATCCACCCAGTCAGTGATTCTGTCATAGAAGGAAATTAAATTAGTCTGACATGACCTATTAGTTACAAACCCATGCTGACTCTGTTTAATCACTTCATTCTTGTCCAGGTACTAAAATACATGTTGTTTAATAATTTGTTCAAAGATCTTTCCAGGTATAGATGTCAGACTCACCGGCCTGTAGTTCCCTGGGTCCACCTTCTTCCCCTTTTTGAAGATAGGAACAACATTGGCTCTGCTCCAGTCTTCTGGGACTTCTCCTGTTCTCCAAGAATTTTCAAAGATTATGGAGAGTGGTCCAAAAATTTCTTCTGCTATCTCCTTCAGTACTCAGGGGTGTAATTCATCTGGACCTGGAGACTTGAATTAATTTTTGTTAGCTAAGTGTTTCCTCACTATTTTTCTGTTTATAGATATCCTGTTTATAGATATAGATATAGATAAAAAAATCTTAATGAAACTGGGAAGATAACCTTGTTGTACTAATATGAACTTATTCCAATAGAAAAACCGGAGCTTAAAACCGTTATTCTGAATCCAACCATGATAACACACTAGGTATAGGTATGGCACAATATGGCGGTACAAAGACTGATTCCCTAAAAAGATCTTAATGAAACTGGGAAGATAACCTTGTTGTACTAATATGAACTTATTCCAATAAAAAAAACGGAGCTTAAAACCGTTATTCTGCTTCCCACCATGATAACACACTAGGTATAGGTATGGCAGAATATGGCGGCACAAAGACTGATTCCCTAAAAAGATCTTAATGAAACTGGGAAGATAACCTTGTTATACTAATATGAACTTATTCCAATAGAAAAACCGGAGCTTAAAACCGTTATTCTGTTTCCAAAAAAGTTAACCCCTACATTTATATATAGCAACTTTATGTCAAATAAATACATAAGTAAATAAATTGGTTACTCTGCTTCAAATAGAGTGAAGTGGAAAGGAAAACTAAATTAAGAAAATGAAACGGTAAAAATAATCTAAAATAGGCATAGGTATAGATGAATACGACTAAAATAGCTACCATAGGTATAGGTTAATTTGGCACATAGGGTTTTAGTATGCACCGTTCGGGATCGTTGTCTTTCTCTTTATTATGTGCCGCTCCTCACACGTAAAGCGCCATGGAATAAATAATAATGATCTGTGTATATGACACCCGTGGTTCCTGGGGCACATGCTCTTGTCCTCCCGCTCCTCACACGTAAAGCGCCATGGAATAATAATGATCTGTGTATATGACACCCGTGGTCTCTGGGGCACATGCTCTTGTCCTCCCGCTCCTCACACATAAAGCGCCATGGAATAATAATAATAATCTGTGTATATGACACCCGTGGTTCCTGGGGCACATGCTCTTGTCCTCCCTCTCCTCACACATAAAGCGCCATGGAATAATAATAATCTGTGTATATGACACCCGTGGTCTCTGGGGCACATGCTCTTGTCCTCGCTCTCCTCACACATAAAGCGCCATGGAATAATAATAATCTGTGTATATGACACCCATGGTCTCTGGGGCACATGCTCTTGTCCTTCTCCCGCTCCTCACACGTAAAGCACCATGTAATAATAATCTGTGTATATGACACCCGTGGTCTCTGGGGCACATGCTCTTGTCCTTCTCCCGCTCCTCACATGTAAAGCGCCATGGAATAATAATAATAATCTGTGTATATGACACCCGTGGTTTCTGGGGCACATGCTCTTGTCCTCCCACTCCTCACACGTTGTAATGTATGTAGTACAGTTCATATAGCGTCTTGTGCTTGGGTGCGATGAAAATACATGAGACACAGGTTTGATATAGAAAGTCTTGTATTACTTCATACAAGTTGGCAAAAATAGTCACACAGTTTGCAGACACAGAAGCAGGAGACACAGCAGGCCAGAGTAATCTAAGCTCAGCAATCACTCTCCACAACAGGTTCAAGATCTTCTTCTCTGTTACCGTAAGTCCATGCAAACGTGGGTCTTTCAAAGAGCAGGGTTCAGAGTCCACAAGTGCTTCAGAGTTCCTCAGTAGGAATAGCTGGAGTACAAGGTCCAAGGCTTCAGGGGTCAGGTCACAGGTTCACTGCAGGCTAGATTCTGAAGCACTGATTGCTCAGCTGTGGCTGCTTAAGAAGCAAAAGGAGAGAATCAGGGCGGGAACATGCAAGCTGGAAACTCCATTTTGACTGAGGGCAAGATAGCTGCAGCAAGACAGAAAGTAAAATGGCTGACGAACAAACTGAGTTTCAGGAACATGTACACAGAACCTTACATTACTCCCCCCTTAGGGACAACCTCCGGATGACCTCAGACCAGGCTTGTGTGGGTACCTCTGATGAAACTGACGGAGCAAGCGAGGAGCATTAACGTTATTGACTGGTTCCCATGAATTGTCCTCCACTGGGTAGCCCTGCCATTTAATCAGATATTGTAACTGATTTCTATACAACCTGGAATCTAAAATCCTTTCCACCACAAATTCTTCCTGACCATCGACTAGCACTGGGTCAGGGCAAGGAGAAGAACGTCCAGGAAACGTATTGGGTGTCGCAGCCTTTAGTAGGGATACATGAAAGACAGGGTGGATTCTCATAGTTCTGGGCAGTTGAAGACGACAAGCAACGGCACTTATAATTTTACTGATTTTATAGGGTCCAATGTACTTATGTCCCAGCTTAGACGATGGAATCCTTAACTTAAGATTTCTGGTTGACAGTCAGACCAAGTCTCCTACCTTGAAAGCTGGTGCAGGTTTACGAAATTTATCTGCTGCTTTCTTGTACCTTTCCTGAGCCGATTCCAGATTCTCCTTTAGAAGATCCATATTCTTCTGTAAAGACGTGATTCTTTCAGCCACTGCTGGTAAAGGCGTTTCTATGGGAAAGCGTGGTAGAATGTTAGGATGATAAAGCAGCGGAGATACTGCTCCAGGGTTTGATTGGTTCGTTCGGTCTGTCCATTAGTCTGGGGATGAAAAGCAGAAGAAAGGTTTACTTTAATGTCCAATGCTGCACAGAAATTTTGCCAAAACCTTGAAGTGAATTGCACCCCTCGATCCGAAATGACCTCATCCGGTACTCCATGTAAGCGAAACACATCTTTAATCATCAGATCTGATGTCTGTTTTACAGTGGGTAAGCCGACACAAGGGATAAAATGAGCTGCCTTTGTTAGACGATCAACCACCACTAGAATGGTGTTCTTCCCTTGAGAGGTTGGTAACTCCACAATGAAGTCCATAGAAATGGATCCCACGGGCGGGACGGGGTGGGAAGGGGCTGTAACAGACCAGTTGGTGAGGAGCGAGGTGTTTTGCATCTTGCACAAACTTCACATGAAGTGACATAGTTTAAAACATCCTTCCTGCAAGTGGGCCACCAAAAGAAACGAGAAAGAAATTCCTGTGTCTTTAGAATTCCTCTATGCCCAGCTATCTTGGAATCGTGAATGAGTTGCAATACTCTCAATCTGACTGTTTCAGGAATATACAGGCGTTGTCCCTGAATCCACACACCATTCTTAAAGACAAGACTTACGTCCCTTGGGGGTTGTGCCAAAAAGGAATCCGCATGGTATGCTTCCTTGATGTCCTTAAGTAGGTCTTGATTATGAATTACTCCTAGGAATCTAGAGTCAGGAAGAATAGTCTTAGGAGGAGTAATTGGACGTGTCTCTGCTGAGTAAATCCTAGAGAGTGCATCAGCCTTTCCATTGCGCGATCCTGGTCTATAAGAAATGATAAAATTAAATTGGTTTAAGAAAAGATTCCAGCGAGCCTGGCGAGGAGTCAGGCACTTAGCCGACCTGATAAACTCAAGGTTACGATGGTCTGTCAGGACGACTATTTGCTGTGCCTTACCCTGAAGAAGGTGTCTCCATTCTTTGAAGGCGGCAATAATGGCCAACAACTCTCTATTGCCCACATCGTAGTTCCTCTCAGCCGAAGACAACTGCTGGGAAAAGAAGGCACAGGGATGCAAGACATTCTTCTCACCTGTTCTCTGAGAGAGTATAGCTCCAACGGCACAGTCTGAAGCATCCACCTCTATTATGAAGGCAAGCTCGGGGTTGGGATGTACTAGAATAGGTGCAGTGGTAAATTTATCTTTTAGACGGGAAAATGCTTCCTGGGCTTGGGGAGTCCAGGAGAACCTAGACTCTTTCCGGGTAAGTTGGGTGATAGGTGACACTACCTCAGAGAAATTTCTAATGAAACTTCTATAGAAGTTGGCAAACCCGATGAAGCGCTGTACCTCCTTCACATTTCTAGGACTTGGCCAATCCTTGATGGCTTGGGTTTTGCTTCCATCCATACTAATTCCTTGTGTAGACAGTACATACCCCAGAAATTGAATTTCGGTCTTATGGAATTCACACTTTTCAAGTTTGATGTAAAGATGATTTTGTCTTAGACGTTCCAAGACCATTCTCACATGTCCATGATGTTCCTCTGTGGAGTTAGAAAAAATTAGAATATCATCCAAATAAATTACCACGAATGTATCTAGGAGATCCCTGAAGATGTCATTCACCAAGTGTTGGAAAGTGGCTGGGGCGGTACTCAGACCAAAAGGCATAACTAGATATTCAAAGTGTCCATAGCGTGACCTGAATGCAGTCTTCCATTCATCCCCAGGTCTAATACGGACTAAGTTATAGGCCCCACGAAGATCTAGTTTAGAGAAAATTTTGGCATGCCGCACTCTCTCCAATAACTCAGGGTGTAAGGTTCTATGTATATATTCCTGAAACTCAGTTTGTTCGTCAGCCATTTTACATTCTGTCTTGCTGCAGCTATCTTGCCCTCAGTCAAAATGGAGTTTTCAGCTTGCATGTTCCCGCCCTGATTCTCTCCTTTGCTTCTTAAGCAGCCACAGCTGAGCAATCAGTGCTTCAGAATCTAGCCTGCAGTGAACCTGTGACTTGACTCCTGTAAGCCTTGGACCTTGTACTCCAGCTATTCCTACTGAGGAACTCTGAAGCACTTGTGGACTCTGAACCCTGCTCTTTGAAAGACCCACGTTTGCATGGACTTACGGTAACAGAGAAGAAGATCCTGAATCTGTATTGGAGAGTGATTGCTGAGCTTGGATTACTCTGGCCTGCTGTGTCTCCTGTTTCTATGTCTGCAAACTGTGTGACTATTTCTGCCAACTTGTATGAAGTAATACAGGACTTTTCTATATCAAACCTGTGACTCCTGTGTTTTCATCGCACCCAAGCACAAGACGCTATATGAACTGTACTACATACATTACAAGATTCTGAAGCCAAAACGTTAGTGTCTGCTGGGTCTGGAAGGCTGTGTCTGCTGTACTGTGGATATCAGACGTCCGGTTGTACTTTCTGTGATGACAGTGGTTGTGACTTCTCACAACCATTCCAGGTGAGCAATTCCCTTAAGTTTTTTCTTTTTGCAGTGTTACCACAGTAATCCTGTCTTAAAAGATCTGGAAAATGGAGGCCCGCATAAAGGAACTTTGCGGAGTGACTGATAATATCCTTGCAGATTTGCAGAATATAAAGACCCGTTTTACAAATCTACAGGACCTCAATAATCACAATTTGCAAGTGGTTGGACAGACTACCCAGGATTTGCGAGCCAGGATTGAGGTTCTAGAGGGGCGAGTCCAGGCTCCTGCCGTAGCCCCGAGTGCTGGGATTCCCAAGTTGCCCCCTTTTCGTTTTGGCGGTGAACGTGAGAAATTCAGGGGATTTATTAATCAATGCAATCTTTTTTTTTCTGCACATGCTTCACAATTTCCCACTGAACGATCTAAGGTGCTTACTATAATTATGTTGCTTACCAACAAGGCTTTAATGTGGGCAAACCCTCTGATTGAGACTGAGGATGATTGTTTGAATCACCTTGATGATTTTATTTCAGCCATGGGGCAGGTGTTTGATGACCCCAATCGAGGTGCAACAGCTGAAGCAGCCATGTTAGCTTTGAGCCAAGGTAAGCACTCGGTAGCTGAATATGCCTTGGATTTCAGGAGATGGGCCCTTGATACCACCTGGGACAGTTCCGCCAAAAAATCTATTTTTCGAAAGGGGTTATCTCCACTGATTAAGGATGAACTTGCTCGTGCCGACCCTCCCACTGCGTTAGGTGACTTTATTAACTACTGCATCCGTATTGATACTCGTCTGACTGAACGCAGGCAAGAGAGATGGTTCGAAAGCAATCGTACTAACCTTTTCCTACCTTCCTCTCCAGCTAAGGAACCTTTGAGTAGGATTACACGGGAACCTGAACCTGAACCCATGCAGGTAGACTCTTTACAACGACGGGTTAGTGATGCACGCAAGGAACATCGTTTTAAGGAGAATCTATGTTTCTATTGTGGTAAGTCAGGGCACTTCATTATAAACTGCCCCAGCCGTTCTCGTAAGACTACTGCAGCACTCATTCATTGTGAGTGTTGCGAGAGGGGATCTGTCAGGTCCGAGCCTCAGGCTCCAGAGAGATCTGCAGCAACAGATCTTGATTTCTCGTACTTAAACTCCGTTACCTCTGAGGACGTTGACTGTGTAAACGCTGCCATTTTTCAAGTTTCCTCAGCGGTGTCCCAGCTGAGTTGTAAGAAAAACAATTCTCATTGCTTTCTTTCCATCAAACTCTGGGTTGACTCAGCTTGGGTGTCTAGCTCTGCTATGATCGACTCAGGGGCAAGTGGAAATTTTATGGATGTCTCCTTTGCTCTGAAACAGGGAATACGTTCAGTGAAGAAGGCTACTCCAGTACAGATGGAAACTGTGGATGGCTCCCTGCTGACCTCTGGACCAGTGGATCAGGAAACAGAGCCTTTGAGGGTTCTTATGGGTAAAGATCATCAAGAGAAACTGTCCTTTATGCTTATCTCTTCTCCCCACTTTCCCATTATTCTAGGGCTACCATGGCTGCAGGCTCAGAATCCTACCATTAACTGGGAGACCAAGGAATTACACTTTCCAGAGAAACAGATGAGTCCAAAAGTTTCAGCTTGCTCTGTTCCTAAAGGAATCATGTCAGTCCCTGAACTACCAGCTGTATACCAGGACTATGTGGATTTATGTGACAAGAAGAACGCTGACCAGCTTCCTCCTCACCGTCCATATGATTGTCCAATTGAATTATTGCCTGGAGCAGAGATACCTTTTGGTAAGATCTACCCCCTGGCGGGGCCCGAGCTAAAGGCTTTAAAGGATTACATAGATGAAAATCTAGCCAAGGGCTTCATACGCCCCTCTTCATCTCCTGCAGGTGCACCCATCTTCTTTGTAAAGAAGAAAGATGGATCTCTGAGACCATGCGTAGACTATAGGGAACTCAATAAGGTTACTATTAGAAACCGTTATCCATTGCCTTTAATCCCTGAGTTATTGGAGAGAGTGCGACATGCCAAAATTTTTTCTAAACTAGATCTTCGTGGGGCCTATAACTTAGCCCGTATTAGACCTGGGGATGAATGGAAGACTGCATTCAGGTCACGCTATGGACACTTTGAATATCTAGTTATGCCTTTTGGTCTGAGTACCGCCCCAGCCACTTTCCAACACTTGGTGAATGACATCTTCAGGGATCTCCTAGATACATTCGTGGTAATTTATTTGGATGATATTCTAATTTTTTCTAACTCCACAGAGGAACATCATGGACATGTGAGAATGGTCTTGGAACGTCTAAGACAAAATCATCTTTACATCAAACTTGAAAAGTGTGAATTCCATAGGACCGAAATTCAATTTCTGGGTATGTACTGTCTACACAAGGAATTAGTATGGATGGAAGCAAAACCCAAGCCATCAAGGATTGGCCAAGTCCTAGAAATGTGAAGGAGGTACAGCGCTTCATCGGGTTTGCCAACTTCTATAGACGTTTCATTAGAAATTTCTCTGAGGTAGTGTCACCTATCACTCAACTTACCCGGAAAGAGTCTAGGTTTTCCTGGACTCCCCAAGCCCAGGAAGCATTTTCCCGTCTAAAAGATAAATTTACCACTGCACCTATCCTAGTACATCCCAACCCCGAGCTTGCCTTCATAATAGAGGTGGATGCTTCAGACTGTGCCGTTGGAGCTATACTCTCTCAGAGAACAGGTGAGAAGAATGTCTTGCATCCCTGTGCCTTCTTTTCCCAGCAGTTGTCTTCGGCTGAGAGGAACTACGATGTGGGCAATAGAGAGTTGTTGGCCATTATTGCCGCCTTCAAAGAATGGAGACACCTTCTTCAGGGAGCTGCACAGCAAATAGTCGTCCTGACAGACCATCGTAACCTTGAGTTTATCAGGTCGGCTAAGTGCCTGACTCCTCGCCAGGCTCGCTGGAATCTTTTCTTAAACCAATTTAATTTTATCATCTCTTATAGACCAGGATCGCGCAATGGAAAGGCTGATGCACTCTCTAGGATTTACTCAGCAGAGACACGTCCAATTACTCCTCCTAAGACTATTCTTCCTGACTCTAGATTCCTAGGAGTAATTCATAATCAAGACCTACTTAAGGACATCAAGGAAGCATACCATGCGGATTCCTTTTTGGCACAACCCCAAGGGACGTAAGTCTTGTCTTTAAGAATGGTGTGTGGATTCAGGGACAACGTCTGTATATTCCTGAAACAGTCAGATTAAGAGTATTGCAACTCATTCACGATTCCAAGATAGCTGGGCATAGAGGAATTCTAAAGACACAGGAATTTCTTTCTCGTTTCTTTTGGTGGCCCACTTGCAGGAAGGATGTTTTGAATTATGTCACTTCATGTGAGGTCTGTGCAAGATGCAAAACACCTCGCTCCTCACCAACTGGTCTGTTACAGCCTCTTCCCACCCCGTCCCGCCCGTGGGGATCCATTTCTATGGACTTCATTGTGGAGTTACCAACCTCTCAGGGGAAGAACACCATTCTAGTGGTGGTTGACCGTCTAACAAAGGCAGCTCATTTTATCCCTTGTGTCGGCTTACCCACTGCAAAACAAACATCAGATTTGATGATTAAAGATGTGTTTCGCTTACATGGAGTACCGGATGAGGTTATTTCGGATCGAGGGGTGCAATTCACTTCTAGGTTTTGGCAAAATTTCTGTGCAGCATTGGACATTAAAGTAAACCTTTCTTCTGCTTTTCATCCCCAGACTAATGGACAGACCGAACGAACCAATCAAACCCTGGAGCAGTATCTCCGCTGCTTTATCTGCCACCTACAGGATGATTGGGTGGATCTACTTCCATTAGCTGAGTTCTCGTATAACAACTCTCAGAGTGCCTCCACTAAGCAGTCTCCTTTTTACTCTAATCTAGGTTATCATCCTAACATTCTACCACGATTTCCCATAGAAACGCCTTTACCAGCAGTGGCTGAAAGAATCACGTCTTTACAGAAGAATATGGATCTTCTAAAGGAAAATCTGGAATCGGCTCAAGAAAGGTACAAGAAAGCAGCAGATAAATTTCGTAAACCTGCACCAGCTTTCAAGGTAGGAGACTTGGTCTGGCTGTCAACCAGAAATCTTAAGTTAAGGATTCCATCGTCTAAGTTGGGACATAAGTACATTGGACCCTATAAAATCAGTAAAATTATAAGTGCCGTTGCTTGTCGTCTTCAACTGCCCAGAACTATGAGAATCCACCCTGTCTTTCATGTATCCCTACTAAAGGCTGCGACACCCAATACGTTTCCTGGACGTTCCTCTCCTTGCCCTGACCCAGTGCTAGTCGATGGTCAGGAAAATTTGTGGTGGAAAGGATTTTAGATTCCAGGTTGTATAGAAATCAGTTACAATATCTGATTAAATGGCAGGGCTACCCAGTGGAGGACAACTCATGGGAACCGGTCAATAACGTTAATGCTCCTCGCTTGCTCCGTCAGTTTCATCAGAGGTACCCACACAAGCCTGGTCTGAGGTCATCAGGAGGTTGTCCTTAAGGGGGGAGTAATGTAAGGTTCTATGTATATATTCCTGAAACTCAGTTTGTTCGTCAGCCATTTTACATTCTGTCTTGCTGCAGCTATCTTGCCCTCAGTCAAAATGGAGTTTTCAGCTTGCATGTTCCCGCCCTGATTCTCTCCTTTGCTTCTTAAGCAGCCACAGCTGAGCAATCAGTGCTTCAGAATCTAGCCTGCAGTGAACCTGTGTCACGCGGTCTTCTGATATGTGTACGATGTCAGTAAACTATTCTTAAAAGAACAACACTCTATACAACATATAGATTAGCAACATCAGCATGTAAATATAGAATAGATTTACCTGACACGATATCCGTTGAACTCAGGGTTAATCTTGAGGACTTGATACACTGTCACAGGAAAGAGGAGGACCGGGGGTCTAACCTGACCCTAAACTGGGGTCCTAACTAATCCCTCACCTTGGAGGTACTGATAATGGTTCAGAGGTCCAAGTCTCCAGCCTAACCCTGTCTCCTATCAGTCCCTGAACCCTGTAATCAGTCCTAAGAAGGATTCTGATTACCACCAAAGGGATATGGGCTGATCTCTGCTAAATACACAGATTAGACATATAAGACAGACTGGAGAAAACACAGACTTGCATACACACTCAAACACAGAAGGAACATAAATGATCTGGGATATTAAACTCTAAGCAAGGTGAGCTTAAAACAACTAAGGAGCTCTTTAACTTAAGTCTATACAGATACAATCCTATCTGTGGTCTGCATGAAGAATTTCACTGGCAACTCCCAACACAGACAACCAGAGATTTAAAGGAAACCAATCAACAAATAATTAATTGCAGCCGGGAGAAACTGCACCCAGTCCCAGAACTGAGCACAGACAGAATTAACTCCCTAACTGCCAAACACAAAGAAACAGCAACTCAGCTGTGAGAAGTCAGAATGTGCAACCGCGACGATCTTCGTGGCGATGCACACATGACAGTACCCCCCCTTCTACGAGGGGCCTCCGGACCCTCAGGGCCAGGTTTGCCCGGGTGAGTTCTGTGGAAGGTCCGCACCAAACGATCTGCGTTAATGTCAGACGCAGGAACCCACGTCCTCTCCTCTGGACCATACCCCTTCCAATGCACCAAGTACTGAAGGGACCGGCGATTCAGACGTGAGTCAATGATCTTTGACACTTGAAACTCCAAGTTACCATTGACCACCACTGGAGGAGGAGGTAGAGGTGATGGTATGACTGGTGCCACGTACCTCTTAAGTAATGACTTGTGGAACACATTATGAATTTTAAACGTAGGAGGGAGGTCCAGACGAAATGCCACAGGATTAATTATGGAACTGATCCTGTACGGCCCGATGAATCTGGGGCCCAGCTTCCAGGAGGGAACTTTAAGTTTTATATTCCTGGTAGACAACCATACCAGATCGTTCACATTAAGATCTGGACCAGAAACTCTCCTCCTATCAGCCATACGTTTATAACGGTTCCCCATAGCACTCAGATTATTCAATACACCTCTCCACACTGAAGCAAGTGACGACGAGAAACGCTCCTCCTCAGGAACCCCAGAAGGGCCCCCCCCATTGAATGTACAAAACTGGGGATGAAAACCATATGCCCCAAAAAACGGGGACTTACCAGTGGACTCGCTCCGCCTGTTGTTAAGAGCGAACTCTGCCAGAGGCAAGAAAGAAGACCAGTCCTCCTGGTTCTCTGAGACAAAACACCGAAGATAAGTCTCTAGGCTTTGATTCAGACGCTCTGTCTGACCATTGGTCTGCGGATGAAAAGCCGAGGAAAATGACAATTGCATCCCCCAACGTAAACAAAATGCCCTCCAAAACTTGGACACAAACTGAGACCCCCTATCTGACACCACATCAGAAGGCAACCCATGAAGTCTCACAATCTCCCCAATGAACACCTGCGCCAGAGTTTTAGCATTAGGGAGGGCAGGAAGAGCAATGAAATGTGCCATCTTACTGAACCTGTCAACAACCACCAGTATGACAGTCTTCCCTGACGACTGAGGAAGGTCCGTGATGAAGTCCATAGACAAATGAGTCCATGGACGCTCCGGAAGTTTCAAGGGTAAGAGGGTCCCAGACGGACGGGTATGAGGGGTCTTAGAGCGAGCACAAACCCCACAGGACGCGACAAAAGTTAAAACATCTTTATTAACGTTAGGCCACCAAAACCGGCGAGAAAGGAGATCTAAAGTAGCCTTACTCCCTGGATGTCCTGCTAAAGCAGAATTATGATGTGCCTCAATAACCTTTTGTCTCAACTGATTTGGGACAAACAGTCTCCCTGGAGGTCCTGCAGGGGCGTCCCCCTGAGCCTCTAACACCTCCTCCTCAAGCTCAGAACATACAGCCGACACTACCACCCCCTCCTGAAGGATAGGAATCGGGTCATCCATTTTCCCGGCCCCTGGGAAACTGCGAGACAAGGCATCCGCCTTAACATTCTTAGATCCAGGGCGATAAGTGACAACAAAATTAAACCTGGTAAAAAACAACGACCATCGAGCTTGTCTGGAATTCAGACGCTTAGCAGATTCCAAATACAGCAGGTTCTTGTGATCAGTAATGACGGTGACCGGGTGGACTGCCCCCTCCAAAAAGTGACGCCATTCTTCAAAAGCCAACTTAATGGCCAAAAGTTCCCTATTGCCGATATCATAATTCCTTTCGGCGGACGACAATTTTTTAGAAAAGAAAGCGCACGGATGCCATTTACCAGGGGACGGACCCTGGGACAATATTGCACCCACCCCTACGTCAGACGCGTCCACCTCCACAACGAACGGCTGTGATGCATCTGGTTGGATGAGAACGGGTGCCGAAGCAAAACATTTTTTCAAAGAGGAAAAAGCTTGGCAAGCTTTGTCCGACCATTTAGAAAAATCCGTCCCTTTTCTTGTCATGTCAGTGAGAGGTTTGACAACAGATGAGAAATTACAAATAAATTTCCGGTAGTAGTTAGCAAACCCCAGAAAACGCTGCAGAGCCTTAAGATCCTCTGGCTGATCCCATTCAAGCACTGCTCTCACCTTCTCAGGGTCCATACGGAAACCGGAGGCTGACACCAAGAAACCCAAAAACTGAAGTTCCTGTACGGCGAATACACACTTTTCCAGTTTGGCGTATAGTTTATTGTCTCGCAAGATCTGCAACACCTGTCTCACATGCTCCTGGTGAGACACAAGATCTGGTGAGTAAATTAAAATGTCATCCAAATATACGACCACAAACAGCCCCACCAGATGACGAAAAATGTCATTAACAAAATGTTGGAATACTGCTGGTGCAGTAGTCAGACCAAAAGGCATGACAAGGTTCTCATAATGTCCCTCCGGCGTGTTAAACGCCGTTTTCCACTCATCCCCCTCTTTTATCCTAATCAGATTATACGCCCCCCTGAGATCCAATTTAGAGAACCATTTGGCGCCAACAATTTGATTGAAGAGATCAGGAATCAGAGGGAGTGGATACGGATCTCGAACAGTAATCCGATTAAGTTCGCGGAAATCCAAGCAAGGGCGTAGGCCTCCATCTTTTTTCTTCACAAAGAAGAACCCCGCGGCCACTGGGGAAGATGAAGGTCTAATATGCCCTTTGGCCAGACTTTCCGAAATATAATCTTTCATAGCCTGCCTCTCAGGACCAGAAAGGTTATATAACCTAGCTTTAGGTAACTTAGCATCAGGAAGTAAATTAATAGAGCAGTCATACACGCGATGAGGAGGCAACTCCTGACACCCCTCCTCAGAGAACACATCCCCAAAGTCCTCCAAAAAAGGAGGCAAAGTACTAGGCACGACCGCACTGATGACTGTGTTCATGCAGTTACTTTTGCAAAACTCACCCCATTGGCTTATATCTCTGGACTGCCAATTAATCACAGGGTTATGTTTAACCAACCAAGGAAGTCCCAACACAATAGGAGTAGGTAGACCCTCCAACACATAACAAGATAATAGTTCCCTATGTATTGCCCCTACCCGAAGGTCAATGTTATGAACCTCATGAACAAAGCTACCTTGGCCGAGAGGCCTGGCGTCAATGGAGAATATAGGGATCGGTTTGACCAATACACTCAGATGCATACCTTGAGCCTGAGCAAACTGAGCGTCAACCAGATTAGCCCCGGACCCACTATCAAGAAGAACAGAAAATCTCTCCACTCTCGTACCAACCACCACCTCCACTGGTACAAGGAACTGAGAAGAACTAGCGGACGAAATACATACTCCCAGGTTGTCGTCCACCACACAACCTGGGATTAACAGTTTTCCGGCGACTTTTTGCTCAACAAGGCACGGGATGGACATCCCTCAACAAAATGTCCCTCTTTCCCGCAGAAGAAACACCTTCTAGTCCTGCGGCGTACCGCCAATCCCCTCCTACGAAATGATGTCCCTCCCAACTGCATAGGCTCCTCCGAACAGACAAGGGAACCTCAACATAAGGGACTTTAGTAGTAGGTGGAGTAACAACAGGGGCGGAGTTACCTCGCACCTCTCCCGGAGCCGTCTATCAGTACGGATAGCTAGGGCCATAGCAGCCTCCAGTGATGGAGGAGAATCATACTGAGCCAAAACGTCCTTTAATTTGTCAGAAAGCCCATGACAAAACTGGCTTCTAAGAGCTGGGTCATTCCACTGAGTATCTGTGGCCCATCTACGGAACTCAGAAGCAAATTCCTCCGCCGGACGATCTCCCTGCTGTATCTTACGTAATTTTGTCTCAGCAAGAGAGACCCGATCTGGGTCATCATATACCAAACCCAGGGCAGTAAAAAATCGATCTACTGACTGTAGAGCCGGGATCCCGGAGGAAGGGAGAAGGCCCAGGATTGAGGGTCCCCTTGTAGGAGCGAGATAACAATTCCCACTCTCTGCTCTTCACTCCCTGATGATCGAGCGAAGCCGAAAATACAATTTACATGCTTCCCTGAAGGTAAAAAATTTGTCTCGCCCACCAGTGAACCTGTCCGGGAGAGCTACTTTAGGTTCAAATCTGGTTTGCTCCGAGGGAGACAAAACTTTGGACTTAATGTCCGTCAGCTCCATGGATAATCCCTGCAACTGCAGAGCCAGCTGGGCTACTGGATCCATGGCAACTGGGAATAATTTTATTGGCCAGTGAAAATGTCACGCGGTCTTATGATTGTGTACGATGTCAGTAAACTATTCTTAAAAGAACAACACTCTATACAACATATAGATTAGCAACATCAGCATGTAAATATAGAATAGATTTACCTGACACGATATCCGTTGAACTCAGGGTTAATCTTGAGGACTTGATACACTGTCACAGGAAAGAGGAGGACCGGGGTCTAACCTGACCCTAAACTGGGGTCCTAACTAATCCCTCACCTTGGAGGTACTGATAATGGTTCAGAGGTCCAAGTCTCCAGCCTAACCCTGTCTCCTATCAGTCCCTGAACCCTGTAATCAGTCCTAAGAAGGATTCTGATTACCACCAAAGGGATATGGGCTGATCTCTGCTAAATACACAGATTAGACATATAAGACAGACTGGAGAAAACACAGACTTGCATACACACTCAAACACAGAAGGAACATAAATGATCTGGGATATTAAACTCTAAGCAAGGTGAGCTTAAAACAACTAAGGAGCTCTTTAACTTAAGTCTATACAGATACAATCCTATCTGTGGTCTGCATGAAGAATTTCACTGGCAACTCCCAACACAGACAACCAGAGATTTAAAGGAAACCAATCAACAAATAATTAATTGCAGCCGGGAGAAACTGCACCCAGTCCCAGAACTGAGCACAGACAGAATTAACTCCCTAACTGCCAAACACAAAGAAACAGCAACTCAGCTGTGAGAAGTCAGAATGTGCAACCGCGACGATCTTCGTGGCGATGCACACATGACAACCTGTGACTTGACTCCTGTAAGCCTTGGACCTTGTACTCCAGCTATTCCTACTGAGGAACTCTGAAGCACTTGTGGACTCTGAACCCTGCTCTTTGAAAGACCCACGTTTGCATGGACTTACGGTAACAGAGAAGAAGATCCTGAATCTGTATTGGAGAGTGATTGCTGAGCTTGGATTACTCTGGCCTGCTGTGTCTCCTGTTTCTATGTCTGCAAACTGTGTGACTATTTCTGCCAACTTGTATGAAGTAATACAGGACTTTCTATATCAAACCTGTGACTCCTGTGTTTTCATCGCACCCAAGCACAAGACGCTATATGAACTGTACTACATACATTACACAGGGATTAAAGGCAATGGATAACGGTTTCTAATAGTAGGAAGGGATTAAGCAATAATATTACTCGCGCTAATGGATCAAACACACTCCCAATACTGATTAAATCACATACCTTAGTTTTACAAGGGATAAGTATGCAATAAATGCACCCGCGGTGAATTTCATATGATAGTAAGGCTTTCATGTAGTGAGGGTACTTAGTTTACAAGGGATAAGTATGCAATAAATGCACCCGCGGTGAATTTCATATGATAGTAAGGCTTTCATGTAGTGAGGGTACTCCACCTGCAGAGCCGCACTCCACATATATGGCTGCTCTGTGCACACAGGACCTGTGATGAGGTCACAGGAGGGGAGGAGTCCTCCCCTCCTGTGACCTCATCACAGGTCCTGTGTGCACAGAGCAGCCATATATGTGGAGTGCGGCTCTGCAGGTGGAGTACCCTCACTACATGAAAGCCTTACTATCATATGAAATTCACCGCGGGTGCATTTATTGCATACTTATCCCTTGTAAACTAAGGTATGTGTTAAATCAGTATTGGGAGTGTGTTTGATCCATTAGCGCGAGTAATATTATTGCTTAATCCCTTCCCTCTCTTTTTTTCTCCTTGTGGTTGGAGTTCTGTACTTGCTGCTGATCTGACACGTATACACGTGCGCCGCTACACACATATATATATTTTTTATTTATTGCGGTTTCTAATAGTAACCTTATTGAGTTCCCTATAATCTACGCATGGTCTCAGAGATCCATCTTTCTTCTTTACAAAGAAGATGGGTGCACCTGCAGGAGATGAAGAGGGGCGTATGAAGCCCTTGGCTAGATTTTCGTCTATGTAATCCTTTAAAGCCTTTAGCTCGGGCCCCGCCAAGGGGTAGATCTTACCAAAAGGTATCTCTGCTCCAGGCAATAATTCAATTGGACAATCATATGGACGGTGAGGAGGAAGCTGGTCAGCGTTCTTCTTGTCACATAAATCCACATAGTCCTGGTATACAGCTGGTAGTTCAGGGACTGACATGGTTCCATTAGGAACAGAGCAAGCTGAAACTTTTGGACTCATCTGTTTCTCTGGAAAGTGTAATTCCTTGGTCTCCCAGTTAATGGTAGGATTCTGAGCCTGCAGCCATGGTAGCCCTAGAATAATGGGAAAGTGGGGAGAAGAGATAAGCATAAAGGACAGTTTCTCGTGATGATCTTTACCCATAAGAACCCTCAAAGGCTCTGTTTCCTGATCCACTTGTCCAGAGGTCAGCAGGGAGCCATCCACAGTTTCCATCTGTACTGGAGTAGCCTTCTTCACTGAACGTATCCCCTGTTTCAGAGCAAAGGAGACATCCATAAAATTTCCACTTGCCCCTGAGTCGATCATAGCAGAGCTAGACACCCAAGCTGAGTCAACCCAGAGTTTGATGGAAAGAAAGCAATGAGAATTGTTTTTCTTACAACTCAGCTGGGACACCGCTGAGGAAACTTGAAAAATGGCAGCGTTTACACAGTCAACGTCCTCAGAGGTAACGGAGTTTAAGTCCGAGAAATCAAGATCTGTTACTGCAGATCTCTCTGGAGCCTGAGGCTCGGACCTGACAGATCCCCTCTCGCAACACTCACAATGAATGAGTGCTGCAGTAGTCTTACGAGAACGGCTGGGGCAGTTTATAATGAAGTGCCCTGACTTACCACAATAGAAACATAGATTCTCCTTAAAACGATGTTCCTTGCGTGCATCACTAACCCGTCGTTGTAAAGAGTCTACCTGCATGGGTTCAGGTTCAGGTTCCCGTGTAATCCTACTCAAAGGTTCCTTAGCTGGAGAGGAAGGTAGGAAAAGGTTAGTGCGATTGCTTTCGAACCATCTCTCTTGCCTGCGTTCAGTCAGACGAGTATCAATACGGATGCAGTAGTTAATAAAGTCACCTAACGCAGTGGGAGGGTCGGCACGAGCAAGTTCATCCTTAATCAGTGGAGATAACCCCTTTCGAAAAATAGATTTTTTGGCGGAACTGTCCCAGGTGGTATCAAGGGCCCATCTCCTGAAATCCAAGGCATATTCAGCTACCGAGTGCTTACCTTGGCGCAAGGCTAACATGGCTGCTTCAGCTGTTGCACCTCGATTAGGGTCATCAAACACCTGCCCCATGGCTGAAATAAAAGCATCAAGGTGATTCAAACAATCATCCTCAGTCTCAATCAGAGGGTTTGCCCACATCAAAGCCTTGTTGGTAAGCAACATAATTATAGTAAGCACCTTAGATCGTTCAGTGGGAAATTGTGAAGCATGTGCAGAAAAAAAAAGATTGCATTGATTAATAAATCCCCTGAATTTCTCACGTTCACCGCCAAAACGAAAAGGGGGCAACTTAGGAATCCCAGAACTCTGGGCTACGGCAGGAGCCTGGACTCGCTCCTCTAGAACCTCAATCCTGGCTCGCAAATCCTGGGCAGTCTGTCCAAACACTTGCAAATTGTGATTAGTGAGGTCCTGTAGGTTTGTAAAACGGGTCTTTATATTCTGCAAATCTGCAAGGATATTATCAGTCACTCCGCAAAGTTCCTTTATGCGGGCCTCCATTTTCCAGATCTTTTAGGACAGGAGTACTGGAAGAAGAGGAGAGGAGGAATAAATAAAAATAAATCGTGTATATGTACCCGTGGTCACTGGGAAAATGACTCTTAGCACTCCCTCCTCACCGTAAATGCGCATGGAAATAAAATATCTGGTACTATGACACCACGTTCACCCTGGGACATGCTCTGATATCCCCGTCGCATCACAAAAAAGCGCCATGGAATAATAAATATTTGTGTACATAGAACACCCGTGGTCTCTGGCATGTGTGAAGTCCACCCCCTTCTCACAGTAAAGTACGAACCATGGAATCATATAATTGTTAATGACACCCGTGGTTCCTGGCACATGACATACTTGCTCAACTTAAGCTCTCACACGTAAAGCGCCTGGTACGATGAATATACTTAATCAGTGTATGAAACCCCGTTTCTGAAAATGTTTTTGTCAACTTCCCAGTGATAGCAGGAGCACATCATCCAATAATCAAGTGCATATTCACACCAGTGTTCTGGGAGGCTACATGGCTGTTCGCTGTTCACTCTCAGATAATGGGTCATCAAAATCCCCATGGTGAATAAAAGCATCAAGTGTTCTAAACAATCTCTCAGTCTCAATCCAGGGTTCCTCACAGTCAAAGCCTGTTGGATAAGCAATATAATTGTGTTAAGACACCTTGAGATCGTCAGGGGAATGAGCATGCTGCAGAAAACAGTTCATTGATATAAATCCCTGAATTCAGATCAGAAAGAAAATGGTGCAACTTAGAATCCCGAGTCTCTGGGCAGCAGGACTACTGTCCTCTAGAACCTCATCAGACTGAAATCCGCATGGAAAATTGCAAATTGTGATTAGTGACCTGTAGGTTTTGTAAACGGTCTCTAACGAAATGCAAGGAATATAATATATCTGTAATGACACCCGTTTCTCGGGTCACATGTTTCGTCCTTTTACGGTCCTGAACGAAAAGGATGGAAAATAAAAATAAACTGTGTTATTACTGTTGGTACCTGCAACAAAAAAACTAGGAATATAATGATTGTGTAAGACACCCTGTCTCTGGCACACTTTGTCCTCCCGTTACACGTAAAAGGCAGGAAAAAAATAATAATCTGTGTATATGACAGAACTTAGGGCACATGCTCTTGGTTCTCTCTAAGTAAAATGTGCATGGAATAAAATAATCGTGATATACACCGAGTTCTCTGGTGCACAGCCGTCCTCCCTCCCACACACGTTAAAGCGCCATGGATAATATATATATCAGTGTATATACACCTGTCTTGGGCACATGCATTTGTCCTCTTACCTAAACGTAAAGCGATGGTAAAATATACGTGTAAGAAACCAGGTGGGACAGTTGTCCCTCACAGTAAGCGCCAGGAATAATAATTGTAGACACCGGTCTCTGGCACATGCTCATGTCCTCTCTCCTCACACGTAAGCCCATGGAATAATAATATCGTGGTATATGACACCGTGGTTCTGGGCACATGTCTGTCTCCTCCTCAAGGAAAGCGCATGGATAATAATCTGTGTATATGACACCCGGTTCGGGGCAGGCTGCTCTCCATCCGATCTCTCACACGTAAAGCCATGGAATAAAAATAATCTGTGTATATGACACGTGGTTCTGGGCACATGTCTGTCTCCCGCCTCACAGTAAAGGCCATGAATAATATAAATCTGTGTATATGACACCGTGTCTCTGGGCACATGCCTTGTCCTCCCTCTCCTCACAGTAAAGCGCCATGGAATAATAATAATCTGTGTATATGACACCCGTGGTCTCTGGGGCACATGCTCTTGTCCTCCCGTCCTCACACGTAAAGGCCATGGAATAATAATAATAATCTGTGTATATGACACCCGTGGTCTCTGGGCACATGCTCTTGTCCTCCCTCTCCTCACACGTAAAGCGCCATGGAATAATAATAATAATCTGTGTATATGACACCCGTGGTCTCTGGGGCACATGCTCTTGTCCTCTCCCTCTCCTCACACGTAAAGCGCCATGGAATAATAATAATAATCTGTGTATATGACACCCGTGGTCTCTGGGGCACATGCTCTTGTCCTCCCCTCCTCACACGTAAAGCGCCATGGAATAATAATAATAATCTGTGTATATGACACCCGTGGTCTCTGGGGCACATGCTCTTGTCTCTCCCGCTCCTCACACGTAAAGCCCATGGAATAATAATAATAATCTGTGTATATGACACCCGTGGTCTCTGGGGCACATGCTCTTGTCCTCCTCTCTCACACTAAAGCGCCATGGAATAATAATAATAATCTGTGTATATACACCGTGGTCTCTGGGCACATGCTCTTGTCCTCCCGCTCCTCACACGTAAAGCGCCATGGATAATAATAATAATCTGTGTATATGACACCCGTGGTCTCTGGGCACATGCTTTGTCCTCCCTCCTCACACGTAAAGCGCCATGGAATAATAAATAATCTGTGTATATGACACCCGTGGTTCTGGGGCACATGCTCTTGTCCTCCCTCCTCACACGTAAAGCGCCATGGAATAATAATAAAATCTGTGTATATGACACCCGTGGTCTCTGGGCACATGCTCTTGTCCTCCCCTCCTCACACTAAAGCGCCATGGATAATAATAATAATCTGTGTATATGACACCCGTGTCTCTGGGGCACATGCTCTTGTCCTCCCTCTCCTCACACGTAAAGCGCCATGGAATAAATAATAATGATCTGTGTATATGACACCCGTGGTCTCTGGGGCACATGCTCTTGTCCTCCCCCTCCTCACACGTAAAGCCCATGGAATAATATAATAATAATCTGTGTATATGACACCCGTGGTTCTGGGGCACATGCTCTTGTCCTCCCCTCCTCACACGGTAAAGCGCCATGAATAATAATAATAATCTGTGTATATGACACCGTGGTCTCTGGGGCACATGCTCTTGTCCTCCCCTCCTCACACTAAAGCGCCATGGAATAATAATAATAATCTGTGTATATACACCCGTGGTTCTGGGGCACATGCCTTGTCCTCCCCCTCCAAGTAAACGCCATGGAATAATAATAATATCTGTGTATATGACCCCGTGGTCTCTGGGCACATGCTCTTTCCTCCCCTCCTCACACTAAAGCCCATGGAAATAATAATATCTGTGTTATGACACCGTGGTCTCTGGGGCACATGCTCTTGTCCTCCCCTCCTCACACGTAAAGCCCATGGAATAATAATAATATCTGTGTAATGACACCCGTGGTCTCTGGGCACATGCTCTTGTCCTCCCGCTCCTCACAGTAAAGCGCCATGGAATAATAATAATAATTCTGTGTATATGACACCCGTGGTCTCTGGGCACATGCTCTTGTCCTTCCTCCCTCCTCACACGTAAAGCGCCATGGAAATAAATAATTCTGTGTATATGACACCCGTGGTCTCTGGGGCACATGCTCTTGTCCTCCCGCTCCTCACACGTAAAGCCCATGGAATAATAATAATAATCTGTGTATATGACACCCGTGGTCTCTGGGGCACATGCTCTTGTCCCCCCCGCTCCTCACACTAAAGCGCCATGGAATAATAATAATAATCTGTGTATATGACACCCGTGGTCTCTGGGGCACATGCTCTTGTCCTCCCCTCCTCACACTAAAGCGCCATGGAATAATAATAATAATCTGTGTATATGACACCCGTGGTCTCTGGGGCACATGCTCTTGTCCTCCCCTCCTCACACGTAAAGCCCATGGTAATAATAATAATCTGTGTATATGACACCCGTGGTCTCTGGGGCACATGCTCTTGTCCTCCCGCTCCTCACACGTAAAGCGCCATGGAATAATAATAATAATCTGTGTATATGACACCCGTGGTCTCTGGGCACATGCTCTTGTCCTCCCTCTCCTCACACGTAAAGCGCCATGGAATAATAATAATATCTGTGTATATGACACCCGTGGTCTCTGGGGCACATGCTCTTGTCCTCCCACTCCTCACACGTAAAGCCCATGGAATAATAATAATAATCTGTGTATATGACACCCGTGGTTCTGGGCACATGCTCTTGTCCTCCCCTCCTCACACGTAAAGCCCATGAATAATAATAATAATCTGTGTATATGACACCCGTGTTCTGGGCACATGCTTGTCCTCCCGCTCCTCACACGTAAAGCCCATGGAATAATAATAATAATCTGTGTATATGACACCCGTGGTCTCTGGGCACATGCTCTTGTCCTCCCCTCCTCCACAGTAAAGCGCCATGGAATATAATAAAATCTGTGTATATGACACCCGTGGTCTGGGCACATGCTCTTGTCCTCCCCTCCTCACACGTAAAGCCCATGGAATAATAATAATATCTGTGTATATGACACCCGTGGTTCTGGGGCACATGCTCTTGTCCTCCCGCTCCTCACACGTAAAGCGCCATGGAATAATAATAATAATCTGTGTATATGACACCCGTGGTCTCTGGGCACATGCTCTTGTCCTCCCCTCCTCACACGTAAAGCGCCATGGAATAATAATAATAATCTGTGTATATGACACCCGTGGTCCTGGGACATGCTCTGTCTCCCTCCTCACAGTAAGCCATGGAATAATAATATATCTTGTATATGACACCGTGTCCTGGGGCACATGCTCTGTCCTCCCTCCTCACACTAAGCCATGGAAATAAAAATCTGTATATGACACCCGTGTTCTGGGGCACAGCTCTTGTCCTCCCTCCTCACACGTAAAGCCCATGGAATATAATAATAATTGTGTATATGACACCCGTGGTTCGGGCACATGCTCTTGTCCCCCTCCTCACACGTAAAGCGCCATGGAATAATAATAATAATCTGTGTATATGACACCGTGGTTCTGGGGCAATGCTCTTTCCTCCCCTCCTCACACGTAAAGCCCATGGAATATAATAATAATCTGTGTATATACACCGTGGTCTGGGCACATGCTCTTGTCCTCCCTCCTCACACGTAAAGCGCCATGAAAATAATAATATCTGTGTATATACACCTGTTCTGGGCACATGCTTGTCTCCCCTCCACACGTAAAGCCATGGAATATATAATAATCTGTATATGACACCGTGTTCTGGGCAATGTCTTGTCCTCCTCCTCACATAAGCGCATGGAATAATAATAATCTGTGTATATGACACCGTGTTCTGGGCACATGCTCTTGTCCTCCCTCTCACCGTAAAGCGCATGGAATAATAATATAATCTGTATATGACACCTGTTCTGGCACATGCTCTTGTCTCCCTCTCCTCACACGTAAAGGCCATGAATAAAATAATATCTGTGTATATGACACCCGTGTCTGGCACATGCCTTTCTCCCCTCCTCACACGTAAGCCATGAATAATAATAATAATCTGGTATATGACACCGTGTTCTGGGGACTGCTCTGTCCTCCCCTCCTCACACTAAGCCATGGAATAATAAAATCTGTGATATGACACCCGTGTCTCTGGCACATGCTCTTGTCCTCCCCTCCTCACAGTAAAGCGCCATGGAATATATAATATCTGTGTATATGACACCCTGGTTCGGGGCACAGCTCTTGTCCTCCCCTCCTCACACGTAAAGCCCATGGAATAATAATAATATCTGTGTATATGACACCCTGGTCTCTGGGCACATGTCTTGTCCTCCCCTCTCACATAAAGCGCCATGGAATATAAAATCTGTGTATATGACACCTGTTCTGGGCACATGCTCTGTCCTCCCTCCTCACACGTAACCCATGATAATAATAAATCGTGTATATGACACCCGTGGTCGGGCACTGCTCTTCCTCCCCTCCTCACACTAAAGCCCATGGAATAAAATAATCTGTGTATAGACACCCTGTTCTGGCACATGCTCTTGTCCTCCCCTCCCAACTAAAGCCCATGAATAAAATAAAATTTATATGACACCGTTCTGGACCTTGTCCTCCCTCCACAAAAGCCCAGAATAAAATTTGTAACACCGTCTGGCACATCTGTCTCCCCACACTACCCGTAATAATAGTAAGCACCCGTCTGGACTGCTTTCCCCCTCACACAACATGAATAATAATATCTTTATAACTGTTCTCACACCTGTCTCCCCCCAAAGCCAGGAAAAAATATTGTAATACCGTCGACTCCTCCTCCTCCTCAACTAAAGCCCATGAATATAACTGAATGACACGTTCGGCACACCTGCCTCCTCCTCACATAAGCCCAGAATAATAATCTAATACACCGGGTCTGGACATCCTTCCTCCCCTCCCACATAAACCATGAATAAAATCTGTGTAAACCCCGTGGCACATGCTCTTGTCCCCCCTCACACTAAAGCCCGATAATAAAAATCGTATATACACTTTCTGGCCATGCTTGTCCCCCTCCATAGCCAGGAAATTAATATGTGTATAGACACCGTGTCTGGCACACCTGTCCCCTCCTCACACTAAGCATGAATAATAACTGTGTATGACCCGGCACATCCTTCTCCTTCTCACAAAGCCATGGAATAAAATATATGACCGTGTTGCACATGCTTTTCCCCTCCCGTAGCCCAGATAAATAACTTTATGCACCTGTTCTGGCACTGCTCTTGTCCTCCCCCCACACTAAACCCATGATATAAATCTTGTATATACACGTCTGGCAATGCTCTGCCTCCCCCCACATAAAGCCATGGAATAAAAACGTGATATAACCCGTCGGCAATGCTTGTCCTCCCTCCCACAACCCAAAAATAATAGTGATACACC
>JARQOD010000407.1:74257-156648 GCA_033576555.1 Oophaga sylvatica | reverse complement strand
GGCCAATTCCTAGAAATGTGAAGGAGGTGCAGCGCTTCATCGGGTTTGCCAACTTCTATAGACGTTTCATTAGGAATTTCTCTGAGGTAGTGTCACCTATCACCCAACTTACCCGGAAACAGTCTAGGTTCTCCTGGACCCCGCAAGCTCAGGAAGCATTTTCTGTTGTGAATGGGTTTGAGATGAGTTCTGAGCAGAGGCTCCCTCTGGTGGTTACAAGCGGTACTAGTGAGGATTGGGAATCAGGTGTTACTGATTGGTCTTATTTAAGGGAATCATTTTCCCATCAGGGTTGCCGGTGATCAATTGTTCTGGTCTGAATCCTTCTTTCCAGTTTCCCTTGTAGCCTGCTGTGTCGTGTCTGCATCTCCTGCTATCAGATAAGACAATTTCTTATTTTGTGTTTGTGCTATATTTTTGCATTTTGTCCTGCACTTCTGTGGGGGCCTTCTGGGTCCCCTCCGGGGGCTTTTGCCCTCTCAGTTTAGTCCAGCCACTGTGTTTTGTACTTTTGCTTTTTGCAGTTTTTTCAGTGGCTGCTGTTTTTGTTACACCAGAGAACTAATTTAGGTGGTAGAGGTCGTGTGATCTCAGGTGATTTTGAAATTAGTAGAGTTGGTGTTTTTCAGGGTTTTCTGGGATTGCAGTAAGTGTCCTTCCTATCCTTTTCTATTTAGATAGTTTGGGCCCCAGCGTTTGCTCATACTATTTTCTTTCTGTGTCAGTATTTCCTCTTGTCTAACCGCCATTACATGTTTGGGGGCTTTCTATTATCTTTGGGGTTCTGCTCCGGGGCAGATAGCTTTCCTATTTCTATCTTTAGGTGTAGTTAGTTTCTCAGGCTGTGACGAGGCGTCTAGGACCAACGTAGGAACGCTCCACGGCTGCCTCTAGTTGTGGTGGTTAGTCAGGGTACTGCAATCTCATAGATTCCAACTGCTCTGGTGTATTTCCTTTTTTACCTGCACTCCTCAGCTACCGTAACATAACAGTATCACCGGCCATAAAAATTGTATGGTACTCACAGAAGGGAAAAAATATTTTGAAGGAAGAAAAGTTGTCAGAGATATTTTTCTGTTTGTTGCATTTTTTTTTTTTTTTTTCCCTCTGTATCTCTGGGTGCTGGGGAGGATCTTTTCTCCCAATGGAGTTTGCACAGTTGTCTGGCCGTGTGGATCAGCTTGCCACTGAGGTTCGGAGTATTGCTGCATATCTTGCTAGGTTGCCTGTTGTGGAACCTAGGATCCCCATGCCAGATTTGTTTTCAGGGGATCGAGCTAAGTTTCAGAATTTCAAAAATAATTGTAAATTGTTTCTTGCCTTAAAATCTAAGTCCTCAGGAAACGCAGCGCAGCAGGTTCAAATTGTCATCTCTCTCCTGCGCGGCGATCCTCAGGATTGGGCTTTTTCCCTCACACCTGGGGATCCTGTTTTGAGTGATGTTGATGCATTTTTTCAGGCTTTGGGGTTATTGTACGATGAGCCTAATGTCACTGATCAAGCTGAAAAAGCCTTGTTGGCATTAAATCAGGGGCTTGATGACGCTGAGTTATACTGTCAGAGATTCCGTAGGTGGGCAGTCCTGACCAATTGGAATGACGACGCTTTGGCGGCCCTTTTCCGGAAGGGTCTGTCGGATAATGTAAAGGATGTTATGGTGGGATTCCCTGTCCCCTCTGGTCTCAATGATTCTATGTCATTAGCGATTCAAATTGACAGACGTTTGCGTGAGCGGAGAAGTATGCGTGGAGTGGTGTTGCCTTGTGAGCCAGCTGCTGAGCCCATGCAGTGTGATGGAGTGGTGTCTGGGGCACAGCGTCATGAGTTTCGAAAACGCAATGGGTTATGTTTCTACTGTGGTGATGCCTCTCATGCTATTTCAGTCTGCCCTAAGCGGGGAAGACGTTTTGCACGCTCAGTTGTCTTGGGTAGTGTTCAGACTAAGTTTTTATTAACTGTCACTCTAATATGCTCTCTGTCCTCATTTTCTGCTCAGGCTTTCGTTGATTCTGGAGCAGCTATTAACCTGATGGATTATGATTTTGCTAAACGTTGTGGATTTCCCTTGATACCCCTACAGAAGTCTATTCCCCTACTGGGGATCGATTCTACCCCTTTGGCTGAGAATAAACCCCAGTTTTCTACTCAGGTGATAATGAGGGTTGAACCTGATCACCAGGAGTGCTGCAAATTTTTGGTTCTATATAATCTGCATGACATTATCGTGCTGGGTTTCCCTTGGTTACAGTCTCATAATCCTGTTTTGGATTGGAAATCTGTGTCTGTAACCAGTTGGGGCTGCCAATGTGTTAATACCAACACTCCTGTTTTTTCTGCCTCCCCCCAGGCTGAGGATGTTCCTGACTTTTTGTTTGATTTTTCTGATGTGTTTAGCGAAAGTAAATCTGCATCCTTACCTCCCCATAGGAGCTATGACTGCGCTATTGAATTAGTGCCAGGTAGTAAATTCCCTAAGGGTCGCCTTTTTAACTTGTCTGTACCTGAACATGACGCTATGCGGTCTTATATCAAGGAATCATTGGAGAAGGGTCATATCAGACCATCCTCTTCACCCTTAGGTGCCGGTTTTTTCTTTGTGGCCAAAAAAGATGGTTCATTAAGGCCGTGTATTGATTATCGTCTCTTGAACAATATTACTGTGAAATATCAATACCCGTTACCCTTGATTTCTGACCTGTTTTCCAGGGTGAAAAACGCTACTTGGTTTACCAAGCTTGACCTCAGGGGGGCGTATAACCTTATTCGCATTAAGCACGGGGATGAATGGAAGACGGCATTTAACACCCCTGAAGGGCATTTTGAGTACCTTGTGATGCCCTTTGGGCTCACTAATGCTCCTTCCGTCTTCCAGTCCTTCATGAATGACATTTTCAGGGATTTTGTGGACAAGTTTCTGATTGTTTATTTGGATGATATCTTGATTTTTTCTAATGACTGGGACTCTCATGTGAAACATGTTCGAACTGTATTCCAGATTTTGAGAGAGAATGCTCTGTATGTGAAGGGATCAAAGTGTCTTTTTGGCGTACAGAAGATCTCATTTCTGGGATTCATTTTGTCCCCATCTGTTATTGAAATGGACCCGGTCAAGGTTCAGGCCATCTGTGATTGGGTCCAACCTACTTCATTAAAGGCTCTTCAGAGATTTTTGGGTTTTGCCAATTTTTATCGTAAATTTATTGGTAATTTCTCTGTTATTGTTAAACCATTAACTGATTTGACCAGAAAGGGTTCTGATGTGGTGAATTGGCCTCCTGAGGCAGTCTCTGCGTTTCAGGAACTTAAGCAGAGATTCACTTCTGCTCCTGTTCTACGGCAGCCGATGTTTCTCTGCCATTTCAGGTGGAGGTTGATGCCTCTGAAATTGGGGCAGGTGCCGTTTTGTCCCAAAAAGATCCAGAGACCTCTAAAAGTAACCCTTGTGCCTTTTTCTCTCGAAAATTTTCTCCTACTGAACGTAATTATGACGTGGGTAATCGGGAGTTATTGGCCCATGAAGTGGGCTTTTGAAGAGTGGAGACATTGGCTGGAGGGAGCCAAACATCAGGTGGTGGTCCTTACGGACCATAAGAATCTGGTCTATCTGGAATCTGCCAAGCGACTCAATCCTAGACAGGCCAGGTGGGCCTTGTTTTTCACACGTTTTAATTTTGTGGTTTCCTTTCTTCCTGGCACTAAGAATGTTAAGGCGGATGCCCTCTCGAGGAGTTTCCTTGCGGACTCTCCTGAGCTATCTGATCCCTCTGTTATTTTGAAGGAGGGTGTAGTTCTTTCCGCCATCTCGCCTAATTTGAGACTTGCTCTGGAGGGTGTCAGGAGGATAGGCCCGAGCGCTGCCCTGTTGGAAAATTGTTTGTCCCGGACCAATGGAAAAAGAGTGTGATGTCTGAGATTCATTGTTCCGCATTGGCTGGGCATCCCGGAATTTTTGGTACCAGAGACTTGGTTAGTCGGTCCTTTTGGTGGCCTACCTTGTCTCGCGATGTCAGGGAATTTGTGCAGTCCTGCGGGACTTGCTCTCGCTCCAAGCCTTGCTCTCGCTCTAGTGGTTTGTTGATGCCATTGCCTGTGCCCAAGAGACATGGACCCATATCTCTATGGATTTCATTTCCGATCTTCCTGTTTCTCAGAGAATGACCACCATCTGGGTAATTTGTGATAGGTTTTCCAAAATGATACATCTTGTGCCATTACCTAAGTTGCCTTCCTCCTCTGAATTGGTGCCGTTGTTCCTTCAGCACGTGGTTCGTTTACACGGCATTCCTGAGAACATTGTGTCTGACAGAGGAGTCCAGTTTGTTTCCAGATTTTGGAGGACTTTTTGTTCTAAACTGGGTGTTCAATTGTCTTTCTCCTCGGCATTTCATCCTCAGACCAATGGTCAAACTGAGAGAACAAACCAGACATTGGAGACTTATCTAAGATGCTTTGTGTCTGCTGATCAGGATGACTGGGTCTCTTTTTTGCCTTTGGCTGAGTTTGCTCTTAATAATAGGGCTAGCTCTGCCACTTTGATGTCTCCGTTTTTCTGTAATTCTGGGTTTCACCCTCGATTTTCTTCAGGACAGACGGAGGCTTCTGTCTGTCCAGGTGTTGACTCTGTTGTTGAGCGTATGCAGCAGATTTGGGACCAGGTAGTGGAGAGGTTGTCCCTCTCTCAGGAGAAGGCCCAGCGGTTTGCTAACCGGCATAGGACTGATGGTCCTCGGTTTAAAGTGGGGGACTTGGTCTGGTTGTCCTCAAAGAATATTCCTATGAGAGTAGCATCTCCTAAATTTAAGCCTAGGTTCATTGGACCTTATAAGATCATGGAGATTATTAATCCTGTTTCTTTTCGTTTGCTTCTTCCAGGGACATTTAAGATCCATAACGTGTTCCACAAGTCCTTGTTGAAGAGGTTTGTTGAGCCAGTGGTTCCTGCTGCTGTGCCTCCTGACCCTGTTTTGGTTGAGGGCAATCTGGAGTATGTGGTTGAGAAAATATTGGATTCTCGTTTTTCTAGACGAAGACTCCAGTATTTGGTTAAATGGAGAGGTTATGGTCAGGAAGATAATTCTTGGGTGTTTGCTTCGGACATCCATGCTAGGAGACTTATCCGTGCGTATCATAGAACTCATCCTGACCGACCTGGTTGCTCAAATGAGGGTTCGGTGACCCCTCCTCAAGGGGGGGTACTGTTGTGAATGGGTTTGAGATGAGTTCTGAGCAGAGGCTCCCTCTGGTGGTTACAAGCGGTACTAGTGAGGATTGGGAATCAGGTGTTACTGATTGGTCTTATTTAAGGGAATCATTTTCCCATCAGGGTTGCCGGTGATCAATTGTTCTGGTCTGAATCCTTCTTTCCAGTTTCCCTTGTAGCCTGCTGTGTCGTGTCTGCATCTCCTGCTATCAGATAAGACAATTTCTTATTTTGTGTTTGTGCTATATTTTTGCATTTTGTCCTGCACTTCTGTGGGGGCCTTCTGGGTCCCCTCCGGGGGCTTTTGCCCTCTCAGTTTAGTCCAGCCACTGTGTTTTGTACTTTTGCTTTTTGCAGTTTTTTCAGTGGCTGCTGTTTTTGTTACACCAGAGAACTAATTTAGGTGGTAGAGGTCGTGTGATCTCAGGTGATTTTGAAATTAGTAGAGTTGGTGTTTTTCAGGGTTTTCTGGATTGCAGTAAGTGTCCTTCCTATCCTTTTCTATTTAGATAGTTTGGGCCCCAGCGTTTGCTCATACTATTTTCTTTCTGTGTCAGTATTTCCTCTTGTCTAACCGCCATTACATGTTTGGGGGCTTTCTATTATCTTTGGGGTTCTGCTCCGGGGCAGATAGCTTTCCTATTTCTATCTTTAGGTGTAGTTAGTTTCTCAGGCTGTGACGAGGCGTCTAGGACCAACGTAGGAACGCTCCACGGCTGCCTCTAGTTGTGGTGGTTAGTCAGGGTACTGCAATCTCATAGATTCCAACTGCTCTGGTGTATTTCCTTTTTTACCTGCACTCCTCAGCTACCGTAACATAACAATTTTCCTGTTTAAAGGATAAATTTACCACCGCACCTATCTTAGTACATCCTAACCCCGAGCTTGCCTTCATAATAGAGGTGGATGCTTCAGACTGTGCCGTTGGAGCTATACTCTCTCAGAGAACAGGTGAGAAGAATGTCTTGCATCCCTGTGCCTTCTTTTCCCAGCAGTTGTCTTCGGCTGAGAGGAACTACGATGTGGGCAATAGAGAATTGTTGGCCATTATTGCCGCCTTCAAGGAATGGAGACACCTTCTTCAGGGACTGCACAGCAAATAGTCGTCCTGACAGACCATCGTAACCTTGAATTTATCAGGTCGGCTAAGTGCCTGACTCCTCGCCAGGCTCGCTGGAATCTTTTCCTAAACCAATTTAATTTTGTAATTTCTTATAGACCAGGATCGCGCAATGGAAAGGCTGATGCACTCTCTAGGATTCATTCAGCAGAGACACGGCCATTTACTCCTCCTAAGACTATTCTTCCTGACTCTAGATTCCTGGGAGTGATTCATAATCAAGACCTACTTAAGGACATCAAGGAAGCATACCATGCGGATTCTTTGTTGGCTCAACCCCCAAGGGACGTAAGTCTTGTCTTTAAGAATGGTGTGTGGATTCAGGGACAACGTCTGTATATACCTGAAACAGTCAGATTGAGAGTATTGCAACTCATCCACGATTCCAAGATAGCCGGGCATAGGGGAATTCTAAAGACACACGAATTTCTTTCTCGTTTCTTTTGGTGGCCCACTTACAGGAAAGATGTTTTAAACTATGTCACTTCATGTGAAGTCTGTGCAAGATGCAAAACACCTCGCTCCTCACCAACTGGTCTGTTACAACCTCTTCCCACCCCGTCCCGCCCGTGGGGATCCATTTCTATGGACTTCATTGTGGAGTTACCAACCTCTCAAGGGAAGAACACCATTCTAGTGGTGGTTGATCGTCTAACAAAGGCAGCTCATTTTATCCCTTGTGTCGGCTTACCCACTGCAAAACAGACATCAGACTTGATGATTAAGAATGTGTTTCGCTTACATGGAGTACCGGATGAGGTCATTTCGGATCGAGGGGTGCAATTCACTTCAAGGTTTTGGCAAAATTTCTGTGCCGCATTGGACATTAAAGTAAACCTTTCTTCTGCTTTTCATCCCTAGACTAATGGACAGACAGAACGAACCAATCAGACCCTGGAGCAGTATCTCCGCTGCTTTATCTGCCACCTACAATATGATTGGGTGGATCTACTTCCACTGGCTGAGTTCTCTTATAATAACTCTCAGAGCGCCTCCACTAAGCAGTCCTTACTCCAATCTAGGTTATCATCCTAACATTCTTCCTCGATTTCCCATAGATACGCCCTTGCCGGCAGTGGCTGAAAGAATCACTTCTTTACAAAAGAATATGGATCTTCTAAAGGAAAATCTAGAATTGGCTCAGGAAAGGTACAAAAAAGCAGCAGATAAATTTCGTAAACCTGCACCAGCTTTCAAGGTAGGAGATTTGGTCTGGCTGTCAACCAGAAATCTTAAAATAAAGATTCCATCGTCTAAATTGGGACATAAGTACATTGGACCTTATAAGATCAGTAAGATTATAAGTGCTGTTGCTTGTCGTCTTCAACTGCCCAGAACTATGAGAATCCACCCTGTCTTTCATGTATCCCTACTAAAGGCTGCAACACCCAATACGTTTCCTGGACGCTCTTCTCCTTGCCCTGACCCAGTGATGGTCGATGGTCAGGAAGAATTTATGGTGGAAAGGATTCTAGATTCCAGGTTGTACAGAAATCAGTTGCAATATTTGATTAAATGGCAGGGCTACCCAGTGGAGGACAACTCATGGGAACCAGTCAATAATGTAAATGCTCCTCGCCTGCTACGCCAGTTTCATCAGAGGTACCCTGACAAGCCTGGTCTGAGGTCAACCGGAGGTTGTCCTTAAGGGGGGAGTAATGTAAGGTTCTTTGTCTCTTTTGACATGTTCCTTGAAACTCAGTTTTCCATCGGCCATTTTGCTTTCTGTCTTTCTGCAGCTCTTGCCCTCAGTTAATATGGAGTTTCCAGTTTTCATGTTCCCGCCCTGATTCTCTCCCTCTTGCTTCTTAAGCAGCCTCAGCTGAACAATCAGTGCTCCTGAATCAAGCCTCAGTCAGCCTGTGACCTGACTCCTGGAAACCTAGGATTTTGGACTCCAGCTATTTCCTACTGAGGAACTTTGGAACACTTTTGGACTTTGGAAACCTGCTGTCTGGTGAATCCATGTTTGCAGAGGAATTACGGTACAGAGAAGAGATCCTGAACCTGCTTGGAGAGTTATTGTAGAGCTTGAAGTTACTCTGGCCTGCTGTGTTCTCCTGCCTCTGTTCCTGCAAACTGTGTGACCTTTTCTGCATGCTTGTATGAAGTAATACAAGTCATTTCATATCAACCTATGTCTCATGTGTTTTCCTCGCACCCAAGCACAAGACGCTATAGGAACTGTACACTATACATGACAGAGGGTCTCATAACAAAATGTTCCCATTAGAAAGGAGCGGCTCTCCCATAGTGTTTGCTTATGCAGTGAATGCAAGGGCTGCCAAAAATTTGAAGGCACTGCAATGCCCCTTGGTATAGATGTGGAGAAGGGCCTCATTAAAAAATTTTCCCATTAGAAAGGAGTGGGTCTCCTATACTTGTAATGCCCAAGCACTTAAGTGTATGGGCTGACAAACATGTGCCCCTGGGGGGTATACATGAACATACTGTATAAAAAAAAATTAAACGGGGCATCATAAACACCCTTTAAAAAAATTATGTGGGTATTGCATCACGGAACACGGTCACCCTGGTGATAAAGTGGTGTGGATGGTGAGGATGAGGAGCAAATAGCCAAAATCAGGAAGCGTATACCCATGTGTAGGTGTGAAGAGGTGCATGGGAATAGACCTCCCAAAAAAAGACACTGGATTTGAGTTTATGTTACGCTGCTATCATTCGATGGTATTGAGAAGTCAGCCTATCAGCATTTTCAGTTGACAGGCGGATGCGCTTATCAGTTATAATTCTACCAGCGGCACTAAAAACCCGCTCTGACAAAACACTAGTGGCAGGGCAGGCCAGGACCTTCAAAGCGTAGAGATCCAGTTCATGCTACATGTCCAGCTTGGATACCCAATAATTATAAGGCACAGAGGAATCACGGAGGACATTAGTACGGTCAGCAAGGTACTCCCTCAGCATTTTCCCAAACTTTGCACTCCTTGTGAGAGTACCCTGCGCCTCAGGGCCTGTGCGATGGGAGGGTCTGAGAAAACTCTCCCGCAATTTTTTGTGCTGTCCTCGCTTCGCACTAATCTTTTTAACGAAGTGCATAACTCTGTGTTGGCCGAACATCCTCATTCCTCTGTCATCTGGAAAGCTGTTTCCAGGTCCTTTTAGTAGCAGACTGTTGAAAAGAATGTTGATAAGTATATCCGTAAGTGCAGAGTTTGAGCCAGGTACGAAGCGTCTTGTCAGGCCCCATCAGGGTTTCTTTTGCCTAACAAGGTGCCAGCTCAATCTTGGACTCATTTGTCTATGAATTTTGTCACAGAGTTGCCTAATTCAGGTTGTAATAATGTAGTATAGGTGATGGTGGACCGTTTCAACAAGATGATTCACTTGGTTTATCTGCCAAAATTGACTACAGCTAAGAGTATAGTTACATTGTTTATCTTTCACGTCGTTAAGTTACATGGTGTTCCTAAAAATATTATTTCCGATAGAGGGGTTCAGTTCATGGTTAGCTTTTGGTGTCAATTCTGCTCCAGATTAGAAATTAAACTTTCCAGGACGTCCCTCCTGACAGCACCATGGGGACGTCCTCCTCCTCCTGGCTGGGACAGGAAACACACAAGAGATTAAAAGTCCCCTCCCCGCCCCCTTTCCCTCAGTGTTTTTCCTGTCCCTGCATGGAAGGGACGCACAAGAGTGAGACTTACCGGGCTCAGGGGGATCATGAGGCTGTGCCATATCCTTCCCCCTATCAAGTGGCCCAGAGCCAAAACTCTCCAGCAGGGAGTCCCTCTGCTCCAAAGGCCAGGTGCAGCAGGCCCTGGATCGCGGACGCTCCTCCCGGTGGGAGGCTCTCGTCCCGGACCCTGAATCAAAGGGTCCAAGGCTGTCTTCCTGGGGAATGGCACCCCGCAGCCAGACCGGCTTCTGCGGCGGAACCGTTCGCGCCCCGGAGCTCCGGTGAAGGAGCGGCTTCAGGGGGAGCGCGTCACTTCCGGTCTGGCGATTCCGGACCAGCACTTCGGGTGAGGTCATATCAGGGAGGAGCTCGTCGCTCTCCAGGGCGAGCAAGCACTTCCTGGTACGAGTGAAATGCTATCCCAACGTCGCTGGACTCCGGTCGGACAGAGCCTACCTTGTACCAAGATGGATACAGATGCGGCAGATGGTGGTGGGGTAAGTGCGCATGGCGCAGACCATCCCAACCCATTACCCAACAACCCCCACTCAGGAAGCTGACCTGACTGGTTCCTGTCTCTTACTGTAGGACAAGGGAACTCCGACTGCTCCCATGACAGCAAAAAAGGCCGGCAAGGCATCAGTAAAATCGGACAGGTGTCCGGTGTGCCACATCAAACTACCTGACGGCCATGACAGGACCCTTTGTTCAGCTTGTACCTCTAAAGTCATAAGAGACGAACAGCCCTCTTTGCTATCTGAGATGAGGCATATGATACGCGAAGAAGTTCAGGCCTCTATGTCCACTCTTACTCAGCAGTGGCCATCCAGTCCCAATTCTGGACGTAAGCGACCCAGGTGGGAGATGGACTCAAGGGAGCAGGACCTAAGCTCCGAGAATAGGTCGGATTTAGAGGACGCTAACTCTGAGGAAGAAGGGGAACTTCCCCTGACACTCAGGAGCGCAACAGGAAATTCCTATTCCAGACAGAGGACACTAAGAACTTGGTTCAGTCGGTACAGAATACTACGCAGGTTGAAAAGACTCCCAGAACACAATCCAGACAGGACTTGATGTTTGGGGGACTTACATCTCAGAAACAGACGGTATTCCCTGTTAGTGACCATATCAAGGCTATGATCCTGGAGGAGTGGAAGAGTGCAGAGCGTCGACTTGTATTATCACGTGACTTCAAGGGGAGACTACCGTTCGACCCGGAAGAAGTCAGGATATGGGAAGAAATCCCGAAAATCGATGTCCCAGTAGCCAGGGTCGCAAAAAAGACTGCTATCCCATTTGAGGACTCGTCTAACCTACGCGACCCGATGGACAGGAAGGCCGATATTCTGCTAAGAAGGGCCTGGGAAACCTCTGCGGCCCTTATTAGGACCAATATTGCCGCCACCTCGGTAGCTAGATCCATGGTTTTCTGGATAAGTCAATTGGAGGATCAGCTATCCAATAAGACCCCCAGAGCTGAGATTTTAGCCTCTCTTCCTATTATGAATTCAGCCACAGCCTTCCTAGCTGACATGTCTGCAGAATCCATCAGATTTTCATCCAGAAACAGCTCCCTATCTAATGCTGCCAGGAGAGCTGTCTGGCTGAAATCTTGGTCCGGAGATAATGCCTCTAAGACTAAGTTATGCTCCATCCCATTCTCAGGGCTAAGGGTCTTCGGACCGGCCTTGGATACTATTCTAGAATTTGTAACAGATGTAAAGAAAGGGTTTCCCGAAGATAAAGCTCGCCGTCCCCAATCCTTTCGGCGAGGTTCCCTGTCTAGGAGACATTTCGACTCGAGAGTTCAGGGAAGACCGAGTAGGGGATCCTACAGGAGTTCCCACTCCCAAGGGGGGAAGAGCAGGAATACGTTCTTCGGCTCCTCACATAGAGCAAAGAGACAATGACGCCAACTCCATAGGAGGAAGGCTCCGTCACTTTGCAGCAAGATGGGAACAAATTACTCAGAATCAGTGAGTCCACAGAACCATTGCAGAGGGATACCGGATAGAGTGTTATTCTCCTCCTCCCGAAAGATATGTTCCCCCTACGGTGGTCTCTGCGGACTCGGTCATGTGGACCGAGCTTCAGGATCTTTTAACATTATAGGTCATAACTCCAGTTCCCTGGGCAGAAGTAGGCAAAGGGCACTATTCTTCCCTCTTCACCATCACAAAGCTGTCGGAGAAACTCGCACTATCATAAACCTGAAACCCCTAAACTCCTGGGTCAGGTACAAGAGGTTCCGTATGGAATCAGTCAGGTCTGCGGTCCACCTCATAGACAGGAATGCAGTCATGTGCACGCTCGATCTGAAGAGTGCATACTATCAGGTCCCAATTCATCCTTCATCTCAGAGTCTTCTAAGGTTCACGGTACAGCTACCGACACAGACCTGCCACTTTCAGTTCCAGTGCTTACCCTTCGGGCTGGCCTCGGCTCCCCGAATATTCACAAAGTTGGTCTCGGAGGTAGTGGCCTTCTTAAGAAACCGAAGTACCATTATCGTTCCATATTTGGACGATTTTCTTATTGTGGCAGAATCGGAAGAAGCGCGGGTCAGCCACAGAGACCGCTGCATCGCTACACTAGAATATCTGGGCTGGACCATAAACTGGCAGAAGTCAGACCTAGCTCCCGACCAACGGAAGGTCTTCCTGGGCGTACTCCTGGATTCCAGACTCAGAATTTCTTACTTGCCTCAAAAGAAGCAAAAGACCGTACAGGACCTAGTGAAGGTTCTGATAAAACACCAGTCTTCTGTAAGATCCGCCATGAAGGTCCTAGGACAGATGACGGCCTGTATCCCATGTGTTAGATGGGCACAGTCCCACTCAAGACTTCTACAGAGGGAAATCCTGTCGTCTTGGAATCGAAGTTACAGCTCTCTGGACAAGCCACTACATCTATCAAGAGTCGTAAGAGAATCACTATGGTGGACACAGTCACACAACCTAAGAGTAGGGGTTCTGTGGTCGGCTTCCCTTTATGTGACAGTCACCATGGATGCCAGTTCGTGGGGCTGGGGGGCTCATCTACGGGGGAGAATTCTACAGGGCAGATGGCCAGAAGATATTCAGGACCGATCTTCAAATTTCAAGGAACTATACGCGGTTTGGGAGGCCCTAAGAAGAAACCGATCCAGGCTCAAAGATCAGCACGTCAGAATTTTCTTGGACAATATCACGACAGTCTCTTTCTTGAATCACCAGGGAGGTCCCAGGCATCGACTCCTCCAGGAACTAGCTGGGAGGATATTCACCTGGGCAGAGCAGGCTGTTCTTTCTCTAACAGCAGTCCACCTAGAAGGTTCCCAGAACATAGTAGCAGACTACTTAAGCAGAAAAAGAGTGAGCCCAACCAAGTGGGAGTTGAACCAGAATATCTTCAGAGATCTATGTCGGTGGTGGGGAATCCCCCAAATAGATTTATTGGCGAGCAGAAGAAATGCGAAAGTCCCGAGGTTTTTCTCCCTGAACCCCTTGGACGGCCCGGAAGGACTGGACGCCCTGAGCCAGAAGTGGGAGGCACACCTTTCATACGCATTCCCACCACTAGCGCTCATCCTGGCCGTGTTACGGAAGATCAGGGAGGATCGAGCTACAGTCATAATGATCTCCCCATACTGGCCGAAGCGGAGCTGGTTCTCTCTGTTAACAGACATGTCAGTCGAGAACCCGGTAGAGCTGCCCTTGGTAGAGGATATAATCCACCAGGGTCCAATCCACCATCCGGACCTCTCAGCCTGGATCCTGAGAGGGAGACCCTGGGGCTAAGGGCTTGTCAGACCAGGTCATAACTACCATCCAGGCCAGTAGGAAGCCAGTCACATCGGCTTTCTACTTTAAGATCTGGAAACGCTTCTGCATGGAGAGTGGCAGGTCCGACTTGGTGGCAGGTACTCCTGACATCCCTAGGATTTTAGATTTCCTCCAGACAGGCTTCAACAAAGGGCTCAGGCCCAGCACCCTAAAAGTTCAGATAGCAGCACTAAGCTCCTTCTTCGACTATTCACTAGCTTCCCATCCATGGATAGTGAGATTCGTTAGAGCAATACAAAGTTTGCACCCCACGATTCATCAGTGTCTCCCAGCTTGGGACCTTACTCTGGTACTCAGGGCTTTATGTAAGGATCCATACTATAGCAACAGCACCATGCCTATCTCTTTGCTTACCAGGAAGGCAGCTTTCCTGGTGGCAATTACCACGGCTAAGAGAATCGGGGAAATTCAGGCCCTATCCACCAGAGATCCGTACTTCCAGGTTAGGGATGATAGCATATTTCTAAAATTAGACCCTGCCTTCATTCCCAAGGTTGCATCAACCAGTAAACGCAACCAGGAGATTATCTTACCTTCTTTCTGCGACAATCCTTCCAACGCAAAGGACCTGAAGCTCCATTCGTTGGATGTCAGGAAGGTGGTCTTAGACTATATTGACGCCACTAAGGATTGGCGAAGAGATTCGAACCTGTTCATCCTCTATGGAGGAAACAATAAGGGTAGAAAGGCGTCTAAGGCTTCCATCGCTAGATGGATTACGTCCTTAATCTCGGATGCCTATTTAGCTGAAGGGACTAGCCCTCCGGCGGGCCTTAGGGCTCACTCAACCAGGCGCCTCTCTGGAACAGATTTGTAAGGCAGCAACATGGGCTAGAATTGATACATTCTGCAAGCATTATAAGCTGGATGTACTCTCTGGCCAACAGACGGCCTTTGGCAGGAAAATTCTGCAGGCAGTAATCCCACCCTAAGGAGCTTTCTTTGGTACTCCCCATGGTGCTGTCAGGAGGGACGTCCTGGAAAAGGGTCATTAGACCTACTGGTAATTAGGTTTCCAGGAGTCCATCCTGACAGCACTGGTAGCTCCCTCTTCAATATGTCATATGCTGTAATATGATTTTTCAATAATTAAAGTGTTATGCGCATTATACATGTTGTGGTTCTTGGTACAACACTGAGGGAAAGGGGGCGGGGAGGGGACTTTTAATCTCTTGTGTGTTTCCTGTCCCAGCCAGGAGGAGGAGGACGTCCCCATGGTGCTGTCAGTATGGACTCCTGGAAACCTAATTACCGGTAGGTCTAATGACCCTTTTTGTTCACCTCAGGTTATCATCCTGAGACTAATGGTCAGACAGAGAATGAACCAAGAATTAGAACAATATTGTCACGTTACTGGCGATACAGGACTGGAAGTCAGTGGTGTGCAGATGAGCGGACCAAGGAAGGACTTCTGGAAGTGCCGTATATGGCGGTGGTGGTTCACTATGTCGGCAGATGCCGGAGCCCGCCCGAACACAGGCCGGCCGAGATCACACACAAGCACCAAGTCCGTTTAGGTGAATAGAGTTGGAGGTAGGAACAGCAGGGTTTCCACAAGAGACAGGAAGATGCCAGCAGAACACCTTCCAGATCAGGAGCTCAGATAATGCTTCACTCAGTTAGACTGAGCACCACAATATACTCAGCAACAGGAAGCTGCACAGGGCCAGGTATATATAGCAGGTCCAATCAGTCTCAATCAGGGCGAGAACAATCAGCAGGGCAGGTGATGATCTCTATCCAATCAGTCTCAATCAGGGAGGGAACAATCAGCAGGGCAGGTGATGATCTCTGAAATAGCTCCACAGCAAGGGAACAGACCAGCAAGCCATGGTTCACAGGTTCAAATCCTAACAATACTCCCCTCTTAACGGCGGCCTCTGGATGCAACTTGCCCAGGTTTTGCAGGATACCGCTGGTGAAATTGTCTAATCAAACGAGGAGCATTGACGTTGCTTACTGGTTCCCATGAATTTTCCTCCGTGTCGTAGCCCTGCCATTTGATTAAATATTGCAAACGATTTCTGTGTATTCGGGAATCCAAGATCTTTTCCACCACAAACTGCTCCTGTCCGTCCACTTCAATTGCATCGGGAGGCGGAGGGGATCGTTCTGGAAATGGATTGGCTGTGGCGGCTTTCAACAACGACACATGAAAAACAGGATGAATCTTCATTGATGTTGGTAGCTGTAGACGTACGGCCAATGGACTCACAATCTTACTGATTTTGTATGGTCCCACAAATTTTTGTCCTAATTTAGGAGAAGGAATCTTCAATTTCAAATTCTTAGTGGATAACCACACTCGATCTCCAATCCTAAACGTGGGAGTGGGTCTCCGATACCTGTCGGCCGCTTTTTTATATTTCTCCTGAGCTTCCTTTAGAGTGTCTTTCAGAACATTCAGATTTTGCTGTTGCAGAGAGATTCTTTCTGCGACTGCTGGTATTAATGGTGCCACAGGATTTTTGGGAAGGATGTTTGGGTGATATCCCAGATTTGTAAAAAATGTCGTCTGTTTCGTAGAGGCATTCTGTGAATTATTATATGAAAATTCCGCAAATGGCAGCAGATCCACCCAGTCGTCTTGCAGATGGCAAATATAACAACGAAGATACTGCTCCAGCGTCTGATTTGTACGTTCTGTCTGGCCGTTAGATTGCGGATGGTAAGCGGTTGACAATCGTACTTTGATGTCTAGCGCTGAGCATAAACTGCGCCAAAATTTAGATGTAAATTGCACACCTCGATCTGAAACGACTTCATCCGGCACTCCGTGGAGGCGAAAAACATTGCAAATTATCAGATCAGCTGTATCTTTTGCTGAAGGTAGACCTGAACATGGGATGAAATGCGCTGCTTTTGTAAGTCGATCCACTACTACCAGAATGGATGTCTTTCCCTTGGACTCTGGTAGATCTACAATAAAGTCCATTGAAATTGATCCCCACGGTCGTGTTGGGATGGCGAGAGGCTGCAATAGTCCCATAGGGGATGCACGTGGAGTCCTATATCTGGCACAGATGTCACAGGAATTAACGTACTTCTTCACGTCTTCTTGAAAGTTCGGCCACCAAAAGAAACGTGACAAAACTCCTGCGTTTTCTGTGTCCCTTTGTGTCCTGCAATTTTAGAATCGTGCACTAGTGGTAGGACTCTTAACCGAGCTGCTTCTGGTACATATAGTTGTCGACCATCAGTCCATACTTGATTTTTAAAAAACAGATGCACGTCCCCTGATGGACGTGATAGAAACGAGTCTGTTTCGTATGCTGCCTTCAAATCTTCCAGCAAATCTCCATCATGTATTACTCCCAAGATCTTAGTATCTGCCACAATGGATTTGGGTGTTGTTACAAGATTAGCTTCGCTTGAAAACATTCTGGATAATGCGTCTGCTTTCTTGTTACGGGAGCCTGGTCGATATGAAATTACAAAATTGAATTGATTCAAAAACAGACTCCAACGAGTCTGCCGAGGAGAGAGGCATTTTGCAGACCTGATAAACTCTAGATTGCGATGATCGGTCAACACCAAAATTTGTTGTGCAGCCCCTTGGAGATGATGTCTCCACTCTTTGAATGCTGATATGATGGCGAGCAATTCTTTATTTCCCACGTCATAGTTCTTCTCGGCTACAGACATACGTTGTGAGAAAAATGCACATGGATGCAGCAACTTCTTTTCCCCTGTCCTCTGAGAAAGGATAGCGCCGACCGCACAGTCTGAAGCATCCACCTTGATGATAAAAGCCAATTCAGGGTCAGGATGGCGTAATATGGGAGCCGTTGTGAATTTCCTTTTTAAACGAGAGAACGCTTCTTGCGCTTGGGGTGTCCAGATGAATTTTGCTCCTTTTTTTGTTAATTGCGTGATGGGTAGCACGATTTCTGAAAAATTCTTAATAAAGCGTCTGTAAAAGTTGGCAAACCCCACAAAACGCTGAACTTCTTTCACATTTTTAGGGATAGGCCACTCGGTGATAGCTTGCGTTTTCTTAGCATCCATCCGTAATCTTTGAGGTGAAATGACGTATCCCAAGAACTGAATCTCTTCTTGATGGAATTCACATTTTTCTAATTTAATATATAACGAATTCTCCCTTAACCGTTGTAGCACTTGTCTTACGTGCGTCTGATGTTCCTCCATAGAGTTTGAAAAGATCAGGATGTCATCTAGATAAACGACCATGAACTGATCCAACAGGTCTCGGAAAATATCATTTGCCAGGTGCTGGAAGGTAGCTGGAGCATTAGCGAGACCGAAGGGCATCACTAGACTTTCAAAGTGTCCGTATCGGGTACGAAAGGCAGTTTTCCATTCATCTCCAGGCTTTATACGTACTAAATTGTATGCCCCACGTAAATCTAACTTAGTGAAGATCTTCGCACTTTGTACTCTTTCTAGGAGTTCCGGGATCAACGGTAGAGGATAACGGTTTTTTACCGTGACTTTATTAAGCTCCCTGTAGTCCACTACTGGGCGTAATGTTCCATCCTTCTTCTTGACAAAGAATATAGGGGCTCCAGCGGGCGAGGATGATGGACGAATACATTTTTTGCTTAGGTTTTCATCAATAAATTCTTTAAGATCCTTCAGTTCAGGACCCGCTAAAGGGTAGATAGTTCCAAACGGTATAGCCGCCCCCGGGAGTAGTTCTATTGGGCAGTCGTATGGTCGATGCGGGGGAAGTGTATCCGCTCCCTTCTTGTCACAGACATCAAAAAAATCTTCATACACCGCTGGTAGCTGAGGCACTTCTGGATTCTGAACTGCTTCTAATGTGGATTCGCTTGGAACCTCCGTCTGAACTTCCTTTTCGGGGAAACTGATCTTTTTCATCTCCCAATCGATGATAGGATTGTGCTTCTGCAACCAGGGCAAACCTAAAATGATGGGAAAATGTGGAAAGGAATAATTAGGAATGTCAACATCTCAGGATGCTGCGGCTCAATATAGATCTCCAAAGGTCCTGTCTCATGATCCACTGGCCCCGAATTCAGTGGAGATCCATCTACCGTCTCCATCACAATAGGTGAACGTCTTTTCTGCATATCTATGCCATGATTTTGAGCAAATGCAGAATCCATGAACATCCCGCTGGCCCCAGAGTCGATCATGGCTGATGCAGTGATCCACTGGGAGTTAACCTTCAGTTTGATAGTTACAAAATAGTGGGATTCACGGCTCTCCTTCCTGGTAGGTGGAACTATGGATGATAGGGACTGGATCTCATCTTTAGCATAATCAGTCTCTGAGATCAAAGACTCCTCGTTGGAAGAATCAGGATCCATTATAGCCGCCACCATTTTTCTTGAACGGTTTGTGGGACGACTTGGACAGTTAATAAGAAAATGTCCCGCTTCCCCGCAGTACAGACATAGATTCTCTTTAAACCTCTGTTCTCTTCGTTCTGCACTCACTCGTCTCTGGATCGCATCCACTTGCATTGGCTCTAGTTCTGTATCTCGGACATTCCGGCTAGGCACTTCTTTAGTGACCGATGGCAAGGAGGAGTTATAAGAGTTAGTTGAACGATTCATGGAGGTCCACTTCTCTTGTCGTCGTTCAGACAGACGGGTGTCAACCCGGATGCAATGCTTGATGAAATCATCCAGATCCGAAGGGGTCTCTCCACGGCAAGTTCGTCCTTTACTGCACTAGAAAGTCCTCTTTTAAAGAAAGATACTTTTGCTGCATTATTCCATTCAGTGTCAACGGCCCACCTCCTATACTCCATAGCATACTCTGCGACGGGGCGTTTGCCTTGTCGTAATGCCAGCAACGTTGATTCAGCAGTAGCTGCACGGTTTGGGTCATCAAACATCTGCTGCATCGCTCGAATAAACTCGTTCAGATTGTCTAAACTTGCGTCCCGAGTCTCAATCAGAGGATTAGCCCAAGCGATTGCTTTGTGGGTTAACAGCATAATGATGCATAGCACCTTTGACCTATCAGTCGGAAACTGATTAGCATGTGTATAGAAGAACAGGTAACATTGATTCAAAAATCCACGAAATTTATCTCGATCACCGCCAAAACGAAAAGGTGGTAGCTTGGGGGGCGTGGCAGACGCTGAGACGGAAGCTTGTCCTTCTTGCTGGGTAATTCGAGCAGTCAACACTTGTACTGCATTCTGCAGATCTTGGATAGCTTGTTGGTGGTTCTGGACATTATGATCGCTTTGTGCAATAAATGCGTCCATCCGTGCTTTTCCATTCACCTGTTCGGTGTGCAAACTGGACATTGCACCCTGCAGTTTTCTGACACGTGTTTCCAAAGTTTCTGCTCCAGCGGCCTCCATTTTTGAGAGGCTGAGTATTCTGTCACGTTACTGGCGATACAGGACTGGAAGTCAGTGGCCGGAGCAGAAGTGTGCAGATGAGCGGACCAAGGAAGGACTTCTGGAAGTGCCGTATATGGCGGTGGTGGTTCACTATGTCGGCAGATGCCGGAGCCCGCCCGAGCACGGGCCGGCTGAGATCACACACAAGCACCAAGTCCGTTTAGGTGAATAGAGTTGGAGGTAGGAACAGCAGGGTTTCCACAAGAGACAGGAAGATGCCAGCAGAACACCTTCCAGATCAGGAGCTCAGATAATTTTTATTTTTTTTTTTCTCCCTCAGATGGGAAGTTCCACAGTCAGATAACCAAAACTATAAGGAACTCGACTCCCAAACAGCGTGTACACTTACATAATGCAGCAGCTGTTCCCATCATCATCGGAAAACCAACTTTATTTACAAGCACATAAAAACACAAAACTAAGACACATTAACAAGGTGTTTCCACTTTTTAACTTTCCAAATTCCCTCTGCGTCCTCCTCCCCCCTCTTTCTCTTATCACACACAAAACAAAAATACAATTTTCCCAAAACAATTTTTAAACAATTTTTAACCTCAATCTCCTTCCTCTTAAACACATACACGTTCCTCACATCCCACAACACCTCTTTTATACATGCAAGCATCAACCACAACACTTTCTCCTTTTCTCCACACATACCCAACCCAAACATAAATAACTCAAACGTCAAAAAATTTACATCACACAACTCCTTACACAACGGGCCCAAACCTGAAATCACATTTCTAGCACACTGACAACTCCAAAACAAATGCACCACACTCTCTCTCCCACCACATCCCCTCCTCGGACAAATCTCACTCCTCACTAAACCCCGGTTTCTCTGGAACTCTCTCACCGGTAACACCTCATGCAATGACTGCCACACAATCTCGCTCTGTCTATTTGTCATACCATCCAAACGTACCTTCTTCCATACCTTCTGCACATCACTTCCTCTCACCATATTGATACCACATTCCATCTCTCTACACTCAATCATCCTATATACCGCTTTCTTCTTCTCTAACAACCTCACATCCACATCACACAGTTCATACTTCACCAAAAATTTGTAAACCCACACATACCACACAGGCACCTCAAAAGCCACTGGGCACCTTAGATCCCTTTCCTGCCACTTCAAACGGAACAGAAAACTTCCAAACAAATACCTGCACATACATGCACACTTCCCATCCATCCTAATCACACCCAATACAAACACCATAATATTCACGCCAAAAAATACATTCAAATTGGGGAATCCCAGCCCCCCCTTATCCATTCTCTTCATCACAACCTCTCTCCTTGCACGCTCCATACTTGAACGCCAAAAAAATACAAACAAAACCCTATTTAATCTTCTAACACACATATAACCTGGTGGAAAAACCACCGCAACATGCAAAAAAATTGGTAACACCACACTCTTAATAACTAACATTTTACCAAAAAACGTCAGATCTCTCATCTTCCAAAAATTTAACTTGCGCTCCACTCTCTCTCTCACATCCACCCAACTTTTCCCTCCATCCAACTTCTCTGAAAATTTCACACCCAGCACCTTTATCGGTCCACTCACCACATTCACCCCAATATCATTGCTCAGAGTCCTCCCACCAAAAATCTTACATTCAGTCTTCTCCCAATTCACTTTAAATGCAGACGCTCCACAAAAAACGGATACCAACAACTTCACACGACGCACCGAACACTCTGAATCACACAATACACACACATCATCCATGTAGCCATTCACCTTCCACTCCCTCCCCCCCGCCCCCGGCACTTGCACACCCCGAATCACCTTATCTTTCCTCAACATACACAACAACGGCTCAATTGCGCAAATGAACACAACAGGGGACAATGGGCACCCCTGCCGTACACCGGAAAACACATTCACTCTCCTCCCTACATTCCCATTCAACAAAACACAACTATAAATATTTTTATACAAATTTCTCACTCTCTCAACAAACTCAGCCGCAAAACCCATCTTCACCAACACTCTAAACAGAAAACCATGCGCCAACCTATCATACGCCTTCTCAAAATCCAAACTCAACACATACACCCCCTTCTTACGGTTCATACAGTCCCACAAACAATCTCTCAGCATACACACACCCTCATGTAACCGCCTTCCAGGCACCGCACAACACTGCTCCTCACCCACCACACTCCCTACCACATCACGCATCCTATTTGCCAAAAGCTTTGCATAGATCTTATAATCACAATTAAGCAACGTGATCGGCCTCCAGTTTTTTAGATTTTTCAAATCACCTTTTTTTGGCAACAGCACAACCACTCCTGCACGCATACCATTCGCCACCTCTGCATTCGCCCACATATACTTACATACATCCACAAAATCCTTCCCAATCACATCCCACATCACACGATAAAATTCCACCGGGAGACCATCATCCCCCGGCGTTTTATTCAGCGCCATGCTACACACCACCTTCCATATTTCTTCACTCGTCACCTCCCCCATCAAACTCTCCCTTTCTGTCCCATTCAATCTATTTTCCAAAACACTCAGCACATCACTCTCCAAACCTTCATCCCTCCATTTCACTGCATACAAATCATCATAAAACTTTGCCACTTCCTCACATAAGTCCGCACCACTCACTTCATTTCTGTCTTTTTCCAAAAACTTTCTTGAAAAAAAACCGCGAACACTTCTCATTCTTTTCCAAGTTCTCTATTTTAGCCCTATACACAATACTCCTCCCTCTGTCTATCAAAAACTCGTTCACTTCTTTTTTCACTCTCAACAAATCTTCACTCACATCCATCCCTCCCTCTCTTAGCTTATATAACACACTCAGTCTTGCATTCAACCCAGCAAACCTTTCTCTCTTAGCAGCTGCACACTTGTAACCAAGTTTTTTAAAAAAAACCTTGGTTTTCCATTTAACCCGATCCCACCATTCACACACATTAGTGAATTCACTTCTACTCTCACACCACTCCTTATAATGTCTCTCATACTCCTCTCTCACCTCCACCCCCTCCAGCAAACTCACATTCAGCTTCCATACACCTTTCCCAGTTACCTCCTCAGTATGCACATCCACTTCACACTTCATACACACATGATCTGAAAAGGGCACACTCTCCTGTGCATAACTAACAGCAATCAGGTTTTTTGAAACAAAACAATAGTCCAGTCTAGACGCCACCCTCCCACTCTCAGAAAAAAACGTATTTAACAATGGAGTTACTTTACACTCCCTCTGCATATCCCTCAAACCAAAATCACTCACCATGTCCATTAACTCTTTCCTTGACACAACCACATTCACCTTTCCCACATCAACATTCATATCACCCACAATCACAACAGGCACTCAACCTGGAATAAAAAACTTAATTTTTTCAAATAAGACTTTACGCTCCTGTTTTTCCACAGGAGCATACACATTAATAACACTAAAACGAATATTTCTAAACTCAAAATTTGCTAACACGCATCTCCCAACCTCAATCACCATATAGTCACACAAACTCACATTACGCCCCTTCACCAAAAAACCAACACCGTCATTTCTATTACATGCACTCCCTGACCACACAGACGCACCATGAGGCCATTCACTCCCCTTCACACCATCCACAATCCCACACTCCTGTAAACAAAAAATTTCCGCATTTTGCGCTGCAAAAAACTCATAAATGGCCACACACCGCAACTTATTTTTAAAAACCCTCACATTTTGAGATATAATTCTAACACCCATACTAAACACAAAACAAAAAGCTTAAAAAAAAAAAAACACTTGTCCAAAGAAGCCAAAAAAGGAAAAAAAATACAAAAACAACCTACAGATATAACTTGACACACATTACATAAAACACACAAAAAACAGATAGCCATTGCTTAAAGAGCAAAGCTATGTACACAAAAAAAACCCTACCTGGCTACTGGAAAAGTAAAACGTACTTAACCAGTACCGCCAGTGTCCTCCTCCACCATTTGTGCCGAGCAGCTTTCTGAGCCGCTGGCCTCCATATACTCCTCCACCCGTGCCTTTTTCTGCCCAGTCTTCCTCTGGGCCATTCCTTCTTCCACCACCTCAATGTCTCTGTTTTCCCCACCACCCTCCCTGTGACACTATAACCCTCCTGAGTCCTCTTCTGAGGGGAAGGCACCAATATTTCTCGGATCAGACTCATGAACCAAAACCTCAGCCTCCTCCTCTGCCACAGATATATCGAAATCCATCAGGCATTCTGACCATGATTCAGCGACTGGGACTTCTTTTTTTACTTCTTTTTTAGGCCATGAACGCTCCTCTCGCCTTATGGCCTTCCAAAATTCCTTGTCCTCCTTTTCCTCCTGTTGCTTCTCCCTCCTTCTCTCAGCCTCCTTGTCCTCCTGCCGCTTCTCCCTCCGTCTCTCAGCAGGAGTGGGTGGCGCCCTCACAACGCTTTGCAGCGCGGCGACTTCGCTTTCCCTCCGCTTCTTCTCCTCCTCCCGCCTCTTAACCTCCTCCTCTCTCTTCCTTTCTTCCTCCCGCCTCCGCTCATCCTCACGTCTCTTTCTTTCCTCCTCCTCTCTAGTTGACCTCCTCGGCACACCAAACGGGCAGTCTCTATACAGGTGCTCTGAACTGCCACACCTGTCACATTCACGAGGCATCGGACACCTAGCTGTCACATGACCCTCTTGCTTGCAATTACGGCAAACCAACTCCTTGCTACACATGTTTAGCAGGTGCCTGAACTGAAAGCACCTCCTGCAGTATAGTGGCTGCCCTGGGTATGACAGGAAGCCCCTATGACCCCGCCACTGAAAAGTTTGCTGGTGGGTGGGTGAAACCTCCCAAACAACCTGGGTCCTTCTTCAATTTCACCCGAAACACATACTTGCAGTTGAAAATGCCCAAGACATTTTTCTGCTTCTCCCCTCCCTTCACGTATTCACAGTACCGCTCCAGGAACTGCTCCAGTAGTGCTACTTCTGTATAGGGGTTGTACACAGTCACAGTCACCACTTTTTCCATGAGCCCAAACAGGGGCTCCACCCGCCTCCCTCCAGGCATCGATCACCTTCATTACTTCTGAGCCATTCAAAGACGGTCAAACAGCATCCCTCATTCACAAAGGTTACATCATATGTACCTTGACTCCAGAATTCATTGACGCTGTAGATATCCTGACGATGGGCTCCAGCCTTTCCCTCCAACAGGTCACGAACGACGTACACCAGGTTGTTTTTCTCACCACCTTCCACCACCACACGGATCGTATTCTTTATGAACATCCTCAGTCCAGACTGCCGATACGGATACCGCAGTAGAAATTCAGCAGCACACTGCCAGCAAAGCCCCTGGATCACTCCAGTTTTTTTTTTTTTTTCTCCCTCAGATGGGAAGTTCCACAGTCAGATAACCAAAACTATAAGGAACTCGACTCCCAAACAGCGTGTACACTTACATAATGCAGCAGCTGTTCCCATCATCATCGGAAAACCAACTTTATTTACAAGCACAAAAAAACACAAAACTAAGACACATTAACAAGGTGTTTCCACTTTTTAACTTTCCAAATTCCCTCTGCGTCCTCCTCCCCCCTCTTTCTCTTATCACACACAAAGCAAAAATACAATTTTCCCAAAACAATTTTTAAACAATTTTTAACCTCAATCTCCTTCCTCTTAAACACATACACGTTCCTCACATCCCACAACACCTCTTTTATACATGCAAGCATCAACCACAACACTCTCTCCTTTTCTCCACACATACCCAACCCAAACATAAATAACTCAAACGTCAAAAAATTCACATCACACAACTCCTTACACAACGGGCCCAAACCTGAAATCACATTTCTAGCATACTGACAATTCCAAAACAAATGCACCACACTCTCTCTCCCACCACATCCCCTCCTCGGACACATCTCACTCCTCACTAAACCCGGTTTCTCTGGAACTCTCTCACCGGTAACACCTCATGCAATGACTGCCACACAATCTCGCTCTGTCTATTTGTCATACCATCCAAACGTACCTTCTTCCATACCTTTTGCACATCACTTCCTCTCACCATATTGATACCACATTCCATCTCTCTACACTCAATCATCCTATATACCGCTTTCTTCTTCTCTAACAACCTCACATCTACATCACACAGTTCATACTTCACCAAAAATTTGTAAACCCACACATACCACACAGGCACCTCAAAAGCCACTGGGCACCTTAGATCCCTTTCCCGCCACTTAAACGGAACAGAAAACTTCCAAACAAATACCTGCACATACATGCACACTTCCCATCCATCCTAATCACACCCAATACAAACACCATAATATTCACGCCAAAAAATACATTCAAATTGGGGAATCCCAGCCCCCCCTTATCCATTCTCTTCATCACAACCTCTCTCCTTGCACGCTCCATACTTGAACGCCAAAAAAATACAAACAAAACCCTATTTAATCTTCTAACACACATATAACCTGGTGGAAAAACCACCGCAACATGCAAAAAAATTGGTAACACCACACTCTTAATAACTAACATTTTACCAAAAAACGTCAGATCTCTCATCTTCCAAAAATTTAACTTGCGCTCCACTCTCTCTCTCACATCCACCCAACTTTCCTCTCCATCCAACTTCTCTGAAAATTTCACACCCAGCACCTTTATCGGTCCACTCACCACATTCACCCCAATATCATTGCTCAGAGTCCTCCCACCAAAAATCTTACATTCAGTCTTCTCCCATTCACTTTAAATGCAGACGCTCCACAAAAAACGGATACCAACAACTTCACACGATGCACCGAACACTCTGAATCACACAATACACACACATCATCCATGTAGCCATTCACCTTCCACTCCCTCCCCCCCGCCCCCGGCACTTGCACACCCCGAATCACCTTATCTTTCCTCAACATACACAACAACGGCTCAATTGCGCAAATGAACACGACAGGGGACAATGGGCACCCCTGCCGTACACCGGAAAACACATTCACTCTCCTCCCTACATTCCCATTCAACAAAACACAACTATAAATATTTTTATACAAACTTCTCACTCTCTCAACAAACTCAGCCGGAAAACCCATCTTCACCAACACTCTAAACAGAAAACCATGCGCCAACCTATCATACGCCTTCTCAAAATCCAAACTCAACACATACACCCCCTTCTTACGGTTCAAACAGTCCCACAAACAATCTCTCAGCAACGTGATCGGCCTCCAGCTTTTTAGATTTTTCAAATCACCTTTTTTTGGCAACAGCACAACGACTCCTGCACGCATACCATTTGCCACCTCTGCATTCGCCCACATATACTTACATACATCCACAAAATCCTTCCCAATCACATCCCACATACACCGATAAAATTCCACCGGGAGACCATCATCCCCCGGCGTTTTATTCAGCGCCATGCTACACACCACCTTCCATATTTCTTCACTCGTCACCTCCCCATCAAACTCTCCCTTTCTGTCCCATTCAATCTATTTTTCAAAACACTCAGCACATCACTCTCCAAACCTTCATCCCTCCATTTCACTGCATACAAATCATCATAAAACTTTGCCACTTCCTCACATAAGTCCGCACCACTCACTTCATTTCCATCCACTCCATTCAAAACACTTATGCTCTTTTTCCAAAAACTTTCTTGAAAAAAAAACCGCGAACACTTCTCATTCTTTTCCAAGTTCTCTATTTTAGCCCTATACACAATACTCCTCCCTCTGTCTCTCAAAAACTCGTTCACTTCTTTTTTCACTCTCAACAAATCTTCACTCACATCCATCCCTCCCTCTCTTAGCTTATATAAACACACCAGTCTTGCATTCAACCCAGCAAACCTTTCTCTCTTAGCAGCTGCACACTTGTAACCAAGTTTTTTAAAAAAAACCTTGGTTTTCCATTTAACCCAATCCCACCATTCATACACATTACTGAATTCACTTCTGCTCTCACACCACTCCTTATAATGTCTCTCATACTCCTCTCTCACCTCCACCCACTCCAGCAAACTCACATTCAGCTTCCATATACCTTTCCCAGTTACCTCCTCAGTATGCACATCCACTTCACACTTCATACACACATGATCTGAAAACGGCACACTCTCCTGTGCATAACTAACAGCAATCAGGTTTTTTGAAACAAAACAATAGTCCAGTCTAGACGCCACCCTCCCACTCTCAGAAAAAAATGTATTTAACAATGGAGTTACTTTACACTCCCTCTGCATATCCATCAAACCAAAATCACTCACCATATCCATTAACTCTTTCCCTGACACATCCACATTCACCTTTCCCACATCAACATTCATATCACCCACAATAACAACAGGCACTCTACCTGGAATAAAAAACTTAATTTTTTCAAATAAAACTTTACGCTCCTGTTTTTCTACAGGAGCATACACATTAATAACACTAAAACGAATATTTCTAAACTCAAAATTTGCTAACACGCATCTCCCAACCTCAATCACCATATAATCACACAAACTCACATTACGCCCCTTCACAAAAAAACCAAACACGTCATTTCTATTACATGCACTCCCTGACCACACAGACGCACCATGAGGCCATTCACTCCCCTTCACACCATCCACAATCCCACACTCCTGTAAACAAAAAATTTCCGCATTTTGCGCTGCAAAAAACTCAAAAATGGCCGCACGCCGCAACTTATTTTTAAAAACCCTCACATTTTGAGATATAATTCTAACACCCATACTAAACACAAAACAAAAAGCTTAAAAAAAACACTTGTCCAAAGAAGCCAAAAAATGAAAAAAAAAATACAAAAACAACCTGTCATGTGTGCATTGCCACGAAGATCGTCGCGGTTGCACATTTTGACTTCTCACAGCTGAGCTGCTGTTTCTTTGTGTTTGGCAGCTAGGGAGTTAATTCTGTCTGTGCTCGGTTCTGGGACTGGGTGCAGTTTCTCCCGGCTGCAATTGATTATTTGTTGATTGGTTTCCTTTAAATTCCTGGTTGTCTGCTTGGGGAGTTGCCAGTGAAACCTTCATGCAGACCACAGATAGGAATGAATCTGTATAGACTTTAGTTGTGAGCTCCTTAGTTGTTCTAAGCTCAACTTGGTTAGAGTTTATTTCCCAGACCATTTATGTTCCTTTGGTGTTTGAGTGTGTATGCAAGCGAGTGTTATCCTGTCTGTCTTATATGTCTAATCTGTGTATTTAGCTGAGATCAGCCCATATCCTTTGGTGGTAGTCAGGATCCTTCTTAGGACTGATTACAGGGTTCAGGGTCTGATAGGAGACAGGGTTAGGTTGGAGACTTGGACCTCTGAACCATTATCAGTACCTCCAAGATGAGGGATTAGTTAGGACCCCAGTTTAGGGTCAGGTTAGATCCCGGTCCACCTCTTTCCTGTTTCAGCTCATCAAGTCCTCAAGATTAACCCTGAGTTCAGCAGATATCATGTCAGGTAAATCTGTTCTATACTTACATGCTGATGTTGCTATACTAGTTGTTGTATAGAGTGTTGTTCCTGTATTAATAGTTTACTGACATTGTATACATATCATTAGACAGCGTGACATTTTCACTGGCCATAAAAATTATCTCCAGTTACCATGGATCCAGTAGCCCAGCTGGCTCTGCAGTTGCAGGGATTATCCATGGAGCTGACGGACATTAAGTCCAAAGTTTTGTCTCCCCTGGAGCAAACCAGAGTTGAACCTAAAGTAGCTCTCCCGGACAGGTTCACTGGTGGGCGAGACAAATTTTTCACCTTCCGGGAGGCATGTAAATTGTATTTTCGGCTTCGGCCTCGATCATCAGGGAGTGAGGAGCAGAGAGTGGGAATTGTTATCTCACTTCTGCAAGGGGACCCTCAATCCTGGGCATTTTCCCTTCCTCCGGGATCCCCGGCTCTACTGTCTGTAGATCAATTTTTTACTGCCCTGGGATTGGTATATGATGACCCAGATCGGGTCTCTCTTGCTGAGACAAAATTACGTAAGATACAGCAGGGAGATCGTCCGGCAGAGGAATTTGCTTCTGAGTTTCGTAGATGGGCCACAGATACTCAGTGGACTGACCCAGCTCTTAGGAGCCAGTTTTGTCATGGGCTTTCTGATAAATTAAAAGACGTTTTGGCTCAGTATGAGTCTCCTCCTTCTCTGGAGGCTGCTATGGCCTTAGCTATCCGTACTGATAGACGGCTTCGGGAGAGGGGTGAGGTAACCCACTCCCTGTTGTTTCTCCACCTACCACTAAAGTCCCTTATGTTGAGGTTCCCTTGTCTGTTCGGATGAGCCTATGCAGTTGGGAGGGACATCATTTCGTAGGAGGGGATTGGCGGTACGCCGCAGGACTAGAAGATGTTTTTTCTGCGGGAAAGAGGGACATTTTGTTGGAGAATGTTCATCCCGTGCCTTGTTGAGCCAAAAGTCGCCGGAAAACTGTTAATCCCAGGTTGTGTGGTGGACGACAACCTGGGAGTATGTATTTCATCCGCCAGTTCTTCTCAGTTCCTTGTACCAGTGGAGGTGGTAGTTGGTACGAGAGTGGAGAGATTGTCTGTTCTTCTTGATAGTGGTTCCGGGGCTAATCTGGTTGACGCTCAGTTTGCTCAGGCTCAAGGTATGCATCTGAGTGTATTGGTCAAACCGATCCCTATATTCTCCATTGACGCCAGGCCTCTCGGCCAAGGTAGCTTTGTTCATGAGGTTCATAACATTGACCTTCGGGTAGGGGCAATACATAGGGAACAATTATCTTGTTATGTGTTGGAGGGTCTACCTACTCCCATTGTGTTGGGACTTCCTTGGTTGGTTAAACATAACCCTGTGATTAATTGGCAGTCCAGAGAAATAAGCCAATGGGGTGAGTTTTGCAAAAGCAACTGCATGAACACAGTCATCAGTGCGGTCGTGCCTAGTACATTGCCTCCTTTTTTGGAGGATTTTGGGGATGTTTTCTCTGAGGAGGGGTGTCAGGAGTTGCCTCCTCATCGCGTGTATGACTGCTCTATTAATCTCCTTCCTGATGCTAAGTTGCCTAAAGCTAGGTTGTATAATCTTTCTGGTCCTGAGAGGCAGGCTATGAAAGATTATATTTCTGAAAGTCTGGCCAAAGGGCATATTAGACCTTCATCTTCCCCAGTGGCCGCGGAGTTCTTCTTTGTGAAGAAGAAAGATGGAGGCCTACGCCCTTGCTTGGATTTCCGCGAACTTAATCGGATTACTGTTCGAGATCCGTATCCACTCCCTCTTATTCCTGATCTCTTCAATCAAATTGTTGGCGCCAAATGGTTTTCTAAATTGGATCTCAGGGGGGCGTATAATCTGATTAGGATAAAAGAGGGGGATGAGTGGAAAACGGCGTTTAACACGCCGGAGGGACATTATGAGAACCTAGTCATGCCTTTTGGTCTGACTACTGCACCAGCAGTATTCCAACATTTTGTTAATGACATTTTTCGTCACCTTGTGGGGCTGTTTGTGGTTGTATATTTGGACGACATTTTAATTTACTCGCCAGATCTTGTGTCTCATCAGGAGCATGTGAGACAGGTGTTGCAGATCTTGCGAGACAATAAACTATACGCCAAACTGGAGAAGTGTGTATTTGCCGTACAGGAACTTCAGTTTTTGGGTTTTTTGGTGTCAGCCTCCGGTTTCCGTATGGACCCTGAAAAGGTGAGAGCAGTGCTTGAATGGGATCAGCCAGGGGATCTTAAGGCTCTGCAGCGTTTTTTGGGGTTTGCTAACTACTACCGGAAATTTATTTGTAATTTCTCATCTGTCGTCAAACCTCTCACTGACATGACAAGAAAAGGGACGGATTTTTCTAAATGGTCGGACAAAGCTTGCCAAGCCTTTTCCTCTTTGAAGAAATGTTTTGCTTCGGCACCCGTTCTCATCCAACCAGATGCATCTCAGCCGTTCATTGTCGAGGTGGATGCGTCTGACGTAGGGGTGGGTGCTATATTGTCCCAGGGTCCGTCCCCTGGTAAATGGCATCCGTGCGCTTTCTTTTCTAAGAAATTGTCGTCCGCCGAAAGGAATTATGATATCAGCAATAGGGAACTTTTGGCCATTAAGTTAGCTTTTGAAGAATGGCGTCACTTTTTGGAGGGGGCAGTCCACCCGGTTACCGTTATTACTGATCACAAGAACCTGTTGTATTTGGAATCCGCTAAGCGTCTGAATTCCAGACAAGCTCGATGGTCGTTGTTTTTTACCAGGTTTAATTTTGTCGTCACTTATCGCCCGGGGTCTAAGAATGTAAAGGCTGATGCCTTGTCTCGCAGTTTCCCAGGAGCCGGGAAAACGGATGACCCGAGTCCTATCCTTCAGGAGGGGGTGGTAGTGTCGGCTGTATTTTCTGAGCTTGAGGAGGAGGTGTTAGAGGCTCAGGGGGACGCCCCTGCAGGACCTCCAGGGAGACTGTTTGTCCCAAATCTGTTGAGACAAAAGGTTATTGAGGCACATCATAATTCTGCTCTAGCAGGACATCCAGGGAGTAAGGCTACTTTAGATCTCCTTTCTCGCCGGTTTTGGTGGCCTAATGCTAATAAAGATGTTATAACTTTTGTCGCGTCATGTGGGGTGTGTGCTCGCTCTAAAACCCCTCATACCCGTCCGTCTGGGACCCTTTTACCCTTGAAACTTCCGGAGCGTCCGTGGACTCATTTATCTATGGACTTCATTACGGACCTTCCTCCGTCGTCAGGGAATACTGTCATACTGGTGGTTGTTGACAGGTTCAGTAAGATGGCACATTTCGTTGCTCTTCCTGCACTCCCTAATGCTAAAACTCTGGCGCAGGTGTTCATTAGGGAGATCGTTAGACTTCATGGGTTGCCTTCTGATGTGGTGTCAGATAGGGGGTCTCAGTTTGTGTCCAAATTTTGGGGGGCATTTTGTTTACGTCGGGGGATGCAATTGTCATTTTCCTCTGCTTTTCATCCGCAGACCAATGGTCAGACAGAGCGTCTGAATCAGAGCTTAGAGACATATCTCCGGTGTTTTGTCTCAGAGAACCAAGAGGACTGGTCTTCTTTCTTGCCTCTGGCAGAGTTCGCTCTTAACAACAGACGGAGCGAGTCCACTGGTAAGTCCCCGTTTTTTGGGGCATATGGTTTCCATCCCCAGTTTTGTACTTTCAATGGGGGGGGCCCTTCTGGGGTTCCTGAGGAGGAGCGTTTCTCGTCGTCACTTGCTTCTGTGTGGAGAGGTGTATTGAATAATCTGAGTGCGATGGGGAACCGTTACAAACGTATGGCTGATAGGAGGAGAGTTTCTGGTCCAGATCTGAATGTGAACGATCTGGTATGGTTGTCTACCAGGAATATAAAACTTAAAGTGCCCTCCTGGAAACTGGGTCCCAGATTCATCGGGCCGTACAGGATCAGTTCCATAATTAATCCTGTGGCATTTCGTCTGGACCTCCCTCCTACGTTTAAAATTCATAATGTGTTCCACAAGTCATTACTTAAAAGGTATGTGGCACCAGTCATACCGTCACCTCTACCTCCTCCTCCTGTGTTGGTCAATGGTAACTTGGAATTTCAAGTATCAAAGATCATTGACTCACGTCTGAATCGCCGGTCCCTTCAGTACTTGGTGCATTGGAAGGGGTATGGTCCAGAGGAGAGGACGTGGGTCCCTGCGTCTGATGTTAACGCAGATCGTTTGGTTCGGACCTTCCACAGAACTCACCCGGGCAGGCCTGGCCCTGAGGGTCCGGAGGCCCCTCGTAGAAGGGGGGGTACTGTCATGTGTGCATTGCCACGAAGATCGTCGCGGTTGCACATTTTGACTTCTCACAGCTGAGCTGCTGTTTCTTTGTGTTTGGCAGCTAGGGAGTTAATTCTGTCTGTGCTCGGTTCTGGGACTGGGTGCAGTTTCTCCCTGCTGCAATTGATTATTTGTTGATTGGTTTCCTTTAAATTCCTGGTTGTCTGCTTGGGGAGTTGCCAGTGAAACCTTCATGCAGACCACAGATAGGAATGAATCTGTATAGACTTTAGTTGTGAGCTCCTTAGTTGTTCTAAGCTCAACATGGTTAGAGTTTATTTCCCAGACCATTTATGTTCCTTTGGTGTTTGAGTGTGTATGCAAGCGAGTGTTATCCTGTCTGTCTTATATGTCTAATCTGTGTATTTAGCTGAGATCAGCCCATATCCCTTTGGTGGTAGTCAGGATCCTTCTTAGGACTGATTACAGGGTTCAGGGTCTGATAGGAGACAGGGTTAGGTTGGAGACTTGGACCTCTGAACCATTATCAGTACCTCCAAGATGAGGGATTAGTTAGGACCCCAGTTTAGGGTCAGGTTAGATCCCGGTCCACCTCTTTCCTGTTTCAGCTCATCAAGTCCTCAAGATTAACCCTGAGTTCAGCAGATATCGTGTCAGGTAAATCTATTCTATACTTACATGCTGATGTTGCTATACTAGTTGTTGTATAGAGTGTTGTTCCTGTATTAATAGTTTACTGACATTGTATACATATCATTAGACAGCGTGACACAACCTACAGATATAACTTGACACACATTACATAAAACACACAAAAAAACAAATAGCCATTGCTTAAAGAGCAAAGCTATGTACACAGAAAAACCCTACCTGGCTACTGGAAAAGTAAAACGTACTTAACCAGTACCGCCAGTGTCCTCCTCCACCATTTGTGCCGAGCAGCTTTCTGAGCCGCTGGCCTCCATATACTCCTCCACCCTTGCCTTTTTCTGGCCAATCTTCCTCTGGGACATTCCTTCTTCCACCACCTCAATGTCTCTGTTTTCCCCACCACCCTCCCTGTGACACTTTAACCCTCCTGAGTCCTCTTCCGAGGAGAAGGCACCAATATTTCTCGGATCAGACTCATGAACCAAAACCTCAGCCTCCTCCTCTGCCACAGATATATCGAAATCCATCAGGCATTCTGACCATGATTCAGCGACTGGGACTTCTTTTTTTTCTTCTTTTTTAGGCCATGAACGCTCCTCTCGCCTTATGGCCTTCCAAAATTCCTTGTCCTCCTTTTCCTCCTGTTGCTTCTCCCTCCTTCTCTCAGCCTCCTTGTCCACCTGCCGCTTCTCCCTTCGTCTCTCAGCAGGAGTGGGTGGCGCCCTCACAACGCTTTGCAGCGCGGCGACTTCGCTTTCCCTCCGCTTCTTCTCCTCCTCCCTCCTCTTAACCTCCTCCTCTCTCTTCCTTTCTTCCTCCCGCCTCCGCTCCTCCTCACGTCTCTTTCTTTCCTCCTCCTCTCTAGTTGACCTCCTCGGCACACCAAACGGGCAGTCTCTATACAGGTGCTCTGAACTGCCACACCTGTCACATTCACGAGGCATCGGACACCTAGCCGCCACATGACCCTCTTGCTTGCAATTACGGCAAACCAACTCCTTGCTACACATGTTTAGCAGGTGCCCGAACTGAAAGCACCTCCTGCAGTATAGTGGCTGCCCTGGGTATGACAGGAAGCCCCTATGACCCGCCACTGAAAAGTTCGCTGGTGGGTTGGTGAAACCTCCCAAACAACCTGGGTCCTTCTTCAATTTCACCCGAAACACATACTTGCAGTTGAAAATGCCCAAGACATTTTTCTGCTTCTCCCCTCCCTTCACGTATTCACAGTACCGCTTCAGGAACTGCTCCAGTAGTGCTACTTCTGTATAGGGGTTGTACACAGTCACAGTCACCACTTTTTCCATGAGCCCAAACAGGGGCTCCACCCGCACTCCCTCCAGGCATGGATCACCTTCATTACTTCTGAGCCATTCAAAGACGGTCAAACAGCATCCCTCATTCACAAAGGTTATATCATATGTACCTTGACTCCGGAATTCATTGACGCTGTAGATATCCTGACGATGGGCTCCAGCCTTTCCCTCCAACAGGTCACGAACGACGTACACCAGGTTGTTTTTCTCACCACCTTCTACCACCACATGGATCGTATTCTTTATGAACATCCTCAGTCCAGACTGCCGATACGGATACCGCAGTAGAAATTCAGCAGCACACTGTCAGCAAAGCCCCTGGATCACTCCAGTTTGCTTCACTCAGTTAGACTGAGCACCACAATATACTCAGCAACAGGAAGCTGCACAGGGCCAGGTATATATAGCAGGTCCAATCAGTCTCAATCAGGGCGAGAACAATCAGCAGGGCAGGTGATGATCTCTATCCAATCAGTCTCAATCAGGGAGGGAACAATCAGCAGGGCAGGTGATGATCTCTATCCCAGACGAAGTTCATATGGTTTCAGGCTGAAGTTATTCAAGTTCCGAAATAACTCCACAGCAAGTGAACAGACCAGCAAGCCATGGTTCACAGGTTCAAATCCTAACAAATATTTAAGATGTTTGCTTCATCTAATCAAGAGGACTGGGTAGATTTTCATCCTATGAGTTGGCTCTCAATAACCTCACCTCTACTGCCACCGTACCTCTCCTTTTTTGGGGGGTTTTCATCCAGTTTTTGGAAATTTTTCTGGTTTGCAGTCTGCTTTCCCAGAGTAAGAAAGATACTCTTCTCATTTGATTAAGGTCTGGCAAAAAGTTGAAAAAGATCTTTTGATAGCCTGCAATCGGACCAAGAGAACTATGAACCGCAAACATAGGAGGGCCCCTGTCTTTAAGGTAGGAGATAAAATATGTGGAATCCGGCACTCTCAAAAAAAGGGCTAATTTTTATTGCAATCAAGAAATAGTGTATCAATATACAGTATAACGTTTCGATCTAGATGACCTTCATCAGATAACACTAGAAACATATCATTTCATAAATTTCTGAAGATTAGACTCCGGCTGATTAAATTTTAACCCCTTCACCCCAAGGGTGGTTTGCACGTTAATGACCGGGCCAATTTTTACAATTCTGACCACTGTCTCTTTATGAGGGTATAACTCTGGAACGCTTCAACGGATCTTCGCAATTCTGAGAATATTTTCTCGTGACATATTGTACTTCACGTTAGTGGTAAAATTTCTTCGATATAACTTGCGTTTATTTTTAAAAAAACCGCAATTATCGCGAAAATTTTGAAAATTGTGCAATTTTCAAACTTTGAATTTTTATTCCCTTAAAACAGAGAAATATGTCACACAAAATAGTTAAGAAATAACATTTCCCACATGTCTACTTTACATCACCACAATTTTGGAACCAAAATTTTTTTTTGTTAGGAAATCATAAGGGTTAAAAGTTGACCAGCGATTTCTCATTTTTACAACAAAATTTACAAAGTCATTTTTTTTAGGGACCACCTCACATTTGAAGTCACTTTGAGGGGTCTATATAGCAGAAAATACCCAAAAGTGACACCATTCTAAAAACTGCACCCCTCAAGGTACTCAAAACCACATTCAAGAATTTTATTAACCCATCAGGTACTTCACAGGAGCTGAAGCAACGTGGAAGGAAAAAATAAATATTTAACTTTTTAGCCACAAAAATGATCTTTTACAAACTTTTTTTATTTTCACAAGGGTAAAAGGAGAAAATGGACAGATAAAGTTGTTGTGCAATTTCTCCAGAGTATGCCAATACCCCATATGTGGGGGAAAACCACTGTTTGGGCACACGGCAAAGCTCGTAAGGGAAGGAGCGCCGTTTGACTTTTTCAAACTAAAATTGGCTGGAATTGAGATTGGATGCCATGTCGCATTTGGAGAGCCCCTGATGCGCCTAAACAGTGGAAACCCCCCACAAGTGATACCATTTTAGAAACTAGACCCACTATGGAACTTATCTAGATCTGTTGTGAGCACTTTGAACCCCCAAGTGTTTCACAAAAGTTTAGAATGCCTGGGTGTGAAAAAAAAACAAAACAATTTTACACAAAAATTATTTTTTAGTCCCCAATTTTTTATTTTCCCAAGGGTAACAGGAGAAATTGGCCCACAAAAGTTGTTGTCCAATTTGTCCTGAGTACGCTGATACCCCATATGTGAACCACTGTTTGGGCGCACGGCAGAGCTCGGAATGAAAGGAGCGCCATTTGACTTTTTCCAACCAAAATTGGCTGGAATTGAGATTGGATGCCATGTTGCATTTGGATAGCCCCTGATGTGCCTAAACAGTGGAAACCACTCACAAGTGACCCCATTTTGGAAACTAGACCCCCTAAGGAACTTATCTAGATCTGTGGTGACCAATTTGAACCCCCAAGTGCTTCACACAAGTTTATAACGTAGAGCAGTAAAATTAAAAATTCATATTTTTTCCACAAAAATAATCTTTTCACCCCAATTTTTACTTTCCCAAGGGTAACAAGACAGCAAAAGTTATTGTGCAATTTGTCCTGAGTACGCTGATACCCCATATGTGGGGGTAAACCACTGTTTAGGTGCATAGCAGAGCTCGGAAGGGAAGGAGCGCCGTTTGACTGTTTCAAAGCAGAGTTGGCTGGATGCCATGTCGTGTTTGGAGAGCCCTGATGTGCCTAAACAGTGGAAACCCCCCACAAATTACACCATTTTGGAAACTAAACCCCTCAAGGAACTTATCTAGATGTGTGTTGAGAACTTTGAACCCCAAGGTGTTTCACTAAAGTTTATAACGCGCGAGCATGAAAATAAAAAATCATATTTTTCCACAAACATGATCTTTTAGTCCCCAACTTTTTATTTTCCCAAGGGTAACAGGAAAAATTGGACCCCAAAAGTTGTTGTCCAATTTGTCCCGAGTATGCTGATACCCTATATGTGGGAGAAAACTACTGTATGGGCACACGATCGGGGCTCGGAAGGGAAGTAGTGACGTTTTGGATTGCAGACTTTGATGGAATGGTCTGCGGGCGTCATGTTTGCTTCTGCTGTTCCCAAATTAAATGAGTATTTTTAGAGCTCTCTGGAAATTAACACTGTCAACTCAAATGTGCCAGCATAACATTCCATCAATACTGATGGCTTTATTAACATCACATAGTCTTATACATTTACAAAAAGCGGGTGGTTAGTCAATTAACATACACTTAGAAGCTGCTAAACTATTGGCTGTTTGAATATATGTCCCAATTTACGACCCTTGTCTTAAGGCTGGGTCTCACATAGCGATACACCAGCGATCCCGACAACGATCAGGATCGCTGGTGTATTGCTACATTATCGCTGCTGAGCTGCCAAACAGGCAGCTCAGGCAGCGATCAGTACAAGCGACACTGTGGGTAACATCGCTTAGTTACCCGCAGTGTACCTTGGATACCAGCGCCCTGATGCAGGGAGCTGGTAACCAAGGTACACATCGGGTTTCCAGGCGCTGCGCGGTGCCTGGAAACCCACTGTGTACCTTGGTTACCAGCTCCCTGCTTCAGGGAGCTGGTATCCAAGGTACACAGCGGGTTTCTAGGCACAACCCCGCGCCTGGAAACCCGCTGTGTACCTTGGTTACCAGCGGATCGCTGGTCTCCCGCCTGTCACACGCAGCAATGCGAGCCTGTCAGCGGGAGAGACCAGCGATCAAAAAAATGTCCTGACATTTCAGCGACGATCAGCGATACCCGGCAGGGGGGCTGATCGTCGCTGATTGTCACACACAGCGATATCGCTGGTGAGCTCGCTGCTGCGTCACAAAACTAGTGACTCAGCACCGATCTCGCTAGCGATATCGCTATGTGAGACGGGGGCTTTAGTTTCCTGCAGAAAGGAGCCATCATTTGGACCATCTGTTACTTACTTCCTTTTGGCCATCTGGTGGTTGGGAAAGAACCTTGTAGCTGTCTGACTTATGTAGGCCAGGGGTCATGTCTTAAGCAACTGATTATAGCTAGCGTCAGCTTTGCACAGATATGTTATGGGTACAGGGTTTTAGCAAGTGAGATCTATCTGAATGCATATGGGTATACATTGAATACATGAAATATATATATATATTGGTATATATATTGGGTTAGTATGGTGACAGGCAAGTGAGATCTACCTGATTCAAATAAGATACTGTAATGTATGTAGTACAGTTCATATAGCGTCTTGTGCTTGGGTGCGATGAAATACATGAGACACAGGTTTGATATAGAAAAGTCCTGTATTACTTCATACAAGTTGGCAGAAATAGTCACACAGTTTGCAGACACAGAAACAGGAGACACAGCAGGCCAGAGTAATCCAAGCTCAGCAATCACTCTCCAATACAGATTCAGGATCTTCTTCTCTGTTACCGTAAGTCCATGCAAATGTGGGTCTTTCAAAGAGCAGGGTTCAGAGTCCACAAGTGCTTCAGAGTTCCTCAGTAGGAATAGCTGGAGTACAAGGTCCAAGGCTTACAGGAGTCAAGTCACAGGTTCACTGCAGGCTAGATTCTGAAGCACTGATTGCTCAGCTGTGGCTGCTTAAGAAGCAAAGGAGAGAATCAGGGCGGGAACATGCAAGCTGGAAACTCCATTTTGACTGAGGGCAAGATAGCTGCAGCAAGACAGAAAGTAAAATGGCTGACGAACAAACTGAGTTTCAGGAATATATACATAGAACCTTACATTACTCCCCCTTAAGGACAACCTCCGGATGACCTCAGACCAGACTTGTGTGGGTACCTCTGATGAAACTGACGGAGCAAGCGAGGAGCATTAACGTTATTGACCGGTTCCCATGAGTTGTCCTCCACTGGGTAGCCCTGCCATTTAATCAGATATTGTAACTGATTTCTATACAACCTGGAATCTAAAATCCTTTCCACCACAAATTCTTCCTGACCATCGACTAGCACTGGGTCAGGGCAAGGAGAGGAACGTCCAGGAAACGTATTGGGTGTCGCAGCCTTTAGTAGGGATACATGAAAGACAGGGTGGATTCTCATAGTTCTGGGCAGTTGAAGACGACAAGCAACGGCACTTATAATTTTACTGATTTTATAGGGTCCAATGTACTTATGTCCCAACTTAGACGATGGAATCCTTAACTTAAGATTTCTAGTTGACAGCCAGACCAAGTCTCCTACCTTGAAAGCTGGTGCAGGTTTACGAAATTTATCTGCTGCTTTCTTGTACCTTTCTTGAGCCGATTCCAGATTTTCCTTTAGAAGATCCATATTCTTCTGTAAAGACGTGATTCTTTCAGCCACTGCTGGTAAAGGCGTTTCTATGGGAAATCGTGGTAGAATGTTAGGATGATAACCTAGATTAGAGTAAAAAGGAGACTGTTTAGTGGAGGCACTCTGAGAGTTGTTATACGAGAACTCAGCTAATGGAAGTAGATCACCCAATCATCCTGTAGGTGGCAGATAAAGCAGCGGAGATACTGCTCCAGGGTTTGATTGGTTCGTTCGGTCTGTCCATTAGTCTGGGGATGAAAAGCAGAAGAAAGGTTTACTTTAATGTCCAATGCTGCACAGAAATTTTGCCAAAACCTAGAAGTGAATTGCACCCTCGATCCGAAATAACCTCATCCGGTACTCCATGTAAGCGAAACACATCTTTAATCATCAAATCTGATGTCTGTTTTGCAGTGGGTAAGCCGACACAAGGGATAAAATGAGCTGCCTTTGTTAGACAGTCAACCACCACTAGAATGGTGTTCTTCCCCTGAGAGGTTGGTAACTCCACAATGAAGTCCATAGAAATGGATCCCCACGGGCGGGACGGGGTGGGAAGAGGCTGTAACAGACCAGTTGGTGAGGAGCGAGGTGTTTTGCATCTTGCACAGACCTCACATGAAGTGACATAATTCAAAACATCCTTCCTGCAAGTGGGCCACCAAAAGAAACGAGAAAGAAATTCCTGTGTCTTTAGAATTCCTCTATGCCCAGCTATCTTGGAATCGTGAATGAGTTGCAATACTCTCAATCTGACTGTTTCAGGAATATACAGGCGTTGTCCCTGAATCCACACACCATTCTTAAAGACAAGACTTACGTCCCTTGGGGGTTGTGCCAAAAAGGAATCCGCATGGTATGCTTCCTTGATGTCCTTAAGTAGGTCTTGATTATGAATTACTCCTAGGAATCTAGAGTCAGGAAGAATAGTCTTAGGAGGAGTAATTGGACGTGTCTCTGCTGAGTAAATCCTAGAGAGTGCATCAGCCTTTCCATTGCGCGATCCTGGTCTATAAGAGATGATAAAATTAAATTGGTTTAAGAAAAGATTCCAGCGAGCCTGGCGAGGAGTCAGACACTTAGCCGACCTGATAAACTCAAGGTTACGATGGTCTGTCAGGACGACTATTTGCTGTGCAGCTCCCTGAAGAAGGTGTCTCCATTCTTTGAAGGCGGCAATAATGGCCAACAACTCTCTATTGCCCACATCGTAGTTCCTCTCAGCGAAGACAACTGCTGGGAAAAGAAGGCACAGGGATGCAAGACATTCTTCTCACCTGTTCTCTGAGAGAGTATAGCTCCAACGGCACAGTCTGAAGCATCCACCTCTATTATGAAGGCAAGCTCGGGGTTGGGATGTACTAGGATAGGTGCAGTGGTAAATTTATCTTTTAGACGGGAAAATGCTTCCTGGGCTTGGGGAGTCCAGGAAAACCTAGACTCTTTCCGGGTAAGTTGAGTGATAGGTGACACTACCTCAGAGAAATTTCTAATGAAACGTCTATAGAAGTTGGCAAACCCGATGAAGCGCTGTACCTCCTTCACATTTCTAGGACTTGGCCAATCCTTGATGGCTTGGGTTTTGCTTCCATCCATACTAATTCCTTGTGTAGACAGTACATACCCCAGAAATTGAATTTCGGTCCTATGGAATTCACACTTTTCAAGTTTGATGTAAAGATGATTTTGTCTTAGACGTTCCAAGACCATTCTCACATGTCCATGATGTTCCTCTGTGGAGTTAGAAAAAATTAGAATATCATCCAAATAAATTACCACGAATGTATCTAGGAGATCCCTGAAGATGTCATTCACCAAGTGTTGGAAAGTGGCTGGGGCGGTACTCAGACCAAAAGGCATAACTAGATATTCAAAGTGTCCATAGCGTGACCTGAATGCAGTCTTCCATTCATCCCCAGGTCTAATACGGACTAAGTTATAGGCCCACGAAGATCTAGTTTAGAAAAAATTTTGGCATGTCGCACTCTCTCCAATAACTCAGGGATTAAAGGCAATGGATAACGGTTTCTAATAGTAACCTTATTGAGTTCCCTATAGTCTACGCATGGTCTCAGAGATCCATCTTTCTTCTTTACAAAGAAGATGGGTGCACCTGCAGGAGATGAAGAGGGGCGTATGAAGCCCTTGGCTAGATTTTCATCTATGTAATCCTTTAAAGCCTTTAGCTCGGGCCCCACCAGGGGGTAGATCTTACCAAAAGGTATCTCTGCTCCAGGCAATAATTCAATTGGACAATCATATGGACGGTGAGGAGGAAGCTGGTCAGCGTTCTTCTTGTCACATAAATCCACATAGTCCTGGTATACAGCTGGTAGTTCAGGGACTGACATGATTCCTTTAGGAACAGAGCAAGCTGAAACTTTTGGACTCATCTGTTTCTCTGGAAAGTGTAATTCCTTGGTCTCCAGTTAATGGTAGGATTCTGAGCCTGCAGCCATGGTAGCCCTAGAATAATGGGAAAGTGGGGAGAAGAGATAAGCATAAAGGACAGTTTCTCTTGATGATCTTTACCCATAAGAACCCTCAAAGGCTCTGTTTCCTGATCCACTGGTCCAGAGGTCAGCAGGGAGCCATCCACAGTTTCCATCTGTACTGGAGTAGCCTTCTTCACTGAACGTATTCCCTGTTTCAGAGCAAAGGAGACATCCATAAAATTTCCACTTGCCCCTGAGTCGATCATAGCAGAGCTAGACACCCAAGCTGAGTCAACCCAGAGTTTGATGGAAAGAAAGCAATGAGAATTGTTTTTCTTACAACTCAGCTGGGACACCGCTGAGGAAACTTGAAAAATGGCAGCGTTTACACAGTCAACGTCCTCAGAGGTAACGGAGTTTAAGTCCGAGAAATCAAGATCTGTTGCTGCAGATCTCTCTGGAGCCTGAGGCTCGGACCTGACAGATCCCCTCTCGCAACACTCACAATGAATGAGTGCTGCAGTAGTCTTACGAGAACGGCTGGGGCAGTTTATAATGAAGTGCCCTGACTTACCACAATAGAAACATAGATTCTCCTTAAAACGATGTTCCTTGCGTGCATCACTAACCCGTCGTTGTAAAGAGTCTACCTGCATGGGTTCAGGTTCAGGTTCCCGTGTAATCCTACTCAAAGGTTCCTTAGCTGGAGAGGAAGGTAGGAAAAGGTTAGTACGATTGCTTTCGAACCATCTCTCTTGCCTGCGTTCAGTCAGACGAGTATCAATACGGATGCAGTAGTTAATAAAGTCACCTAACGCAGTGGGAGGGTCGGCACGAGCAAGTTCATCCTTAATCAGTGGAGATAACCCCTTTCGAAAAATAGATTTTTTGGCGGAACTGTCCCAGGTGGTATCAAGGGCCCATCTCCTGAAATCCAAGGCATATTCAGCTGCCGAGTGCTTACCTTGGCGCAAAGCTAACATGGCTGCTTCAGCTGTTGCACCTCGATTGGGGTCATCAAACACCTGCCCCATGGCTGAAATAAAATCATCAAGGTGATTCAAACAATCATCCTCAGTCTCAATCAGAGGGTTTGCCCACATTAAAGCCTTGTTGGTAAGCAACATAATTATAGTAAGCACCTTAGATCGTTCAGTGGGAAATTGTGAAGCATGTGCAGAAAAAAAAAGATTGCATTGATTAATAAATCCCTGAATTTCTCACGTTCACCGCCAAAACGAAAAGGGGGCAACTTGGGAATCCCAGCACTCGGGGCTACGGCAGGAGCCTGGACTCGCCCCTCTAGAACCTCAATCCTGGCTCGCAAATCCTGGGTAGTCTGTCCAACCACTTGCAAATTGTGATTATTGAGGTCCTGTAGATTTGTAAAACGGGTCTTTATATTCTGCAATCTGCAAGGATATTATCAGTCACTCCGCAAAGTTCCTTTATGCGGGCCTCCATTTTCCAGATCTTTTAAGACAGGATTACTGGAAGAAGAGGAGAGAAAAAAAAAACAATAGTGTTCACCTGTGGCAACACTGCAGAGAGAAAAAAAATTAAGGGAACTGCTCACCTGGAATGGTTGTGAGAAGTCACAACCACTATCATCACAGAAAGTTTCAACCAGACATCTGATATCCAGAGTTACAGCAGACAAAAAAGAGAAAAGAAAGGAAAAAAAACAAAAAAAACAATAGTGTTTACCTGTGGTAACACTGCAAAAAGAAAAAACTTAAGGGAATTGCTCACCTGGAATGGTTGTGAGAAGTCACAACCACTGTCATCACAGAAAGTACAACCGGACGTCTGATATCCACAGTACAGCAGACACAGCCTTCCAGACCCAGCAGACACTAACGTTTTGGCTTCAGAATCTTGTAATGTATGTAGTACAGTTCATATAGCGTCTTGTGCTTGGGTGCGATGAAAACACAGGAGTCACAGGTTTGATATAGAAAAGTCCTGTATTACTTCATACAAGTTGGCAGAAATAGTCACACAGTTTGCAGACACAGAAACAGGAGACACAGCAGGCCAGAGTAATCCAAGCTCAGCAATCACTCTCCAATACAGATTCAGGATCTTCTTCTCTGTTACCGTAAGTCCATGCAAACGTGGGTCTTTCAAAGAGCAGGGTTCAGAGTCCACAAGTGCTTCAGAGTTCCTCAGTAGGAATAGCTGGAGTACAAGGTCCAAGGCTTACAGGAGTCAAGTCACAGGTTCACTGCAGGCTAGATTCTGAAGCACTGATTGCTCAGCTGTGGCTGCTTAAGAAGCAAAGGAGAGAATCAGGGCGGGAACATGCAAGCTGGAAACTCCATTTTGACTGAGGGCAAGATAGCTGCAGCAAGACAGAAAGTAAAATGGCTGACGAACAAACTGAGTTTCAGGAATATATACATAGAACCTTACACCTAAAGATAGAAATAGGAAAGCTATCTGCCCCGGAGCAGAACCCCAAAGATAATAGAAAGCCCCCAAACATGTAATGGCGGTTAGACAAGAGGAAATACTGACACAGAAAGAAAATAGTATGAGCAAACGCTGGGGCCCAAACTATCTAAATAGAAAAGGACAGGAAGGGTACTTACTGCAATCTCAGAAAACCCTGAAAAACACCAACTCTACTAATTTCAAAATCACCTGAGATCACACGACCTCTACCACCTAAATTAGCTCTCTGGTGTAACAAAATCAAAACAGCAGCCACTGAAAAAACTGGAAAAAGCAAAAGTACAAACATCCGTGGCTGAACAAAACTGAGAGGGCAAAAGCCCCCGGAGGGGACCCAGAAGGCCCCCACAGAAGTGCAGGACAAAATGCAAAAATATAGTACAAACACAAAAGAAGAAAAGGTCTTATCTGATAGCAGGAGATGCAGACACGACACAGCAGGCTACAAGGGAAACTGGAATGAAGGATTCTGACCAGAACAATTGATCACCGGCAACCCTGATGGGAAAATGACTCCCTTATATAAGACCAGTCAGTAACACCTGATTCCCAGTCCTCACAATCTTCACTAGCACCGCTTGTAACCACCAGAGGGAGCCCCCGCTCAGAACTCATCTCAAACCATTCACAACAGTTACCTTGTGAAAATAAAATATTGGGGGCGAAAAAAATCATTTTTGTAAAAAAAAAAAGGATTTTTTATTTTTACGGCTGTGCGTTATAAACTTCTGTGAAGCACTTCGGGGTTCAAAGTGCTCACCACACATCTAGATAAGTTCCTTGTGGGGTCTATTTTCCAAAATGGGGTCACTTGTGGGGGGTTTCCACTGTTTAGGCGCATCAGGGGCTCTCCAAATGCGACATGACGCCCCCAGACCATTCCATCAAAGTCTGCAATCCAAAGCGTCACTACTTCCCTTCCGAGCCCTGACGTGCACCCATACAGTAGTTTTCTCCTACATATTGGGTATCAGCGTACTCAGGACAAATTGGACAACAACTTTTGGGTTCCAATTTCTTCTGTTACCCTTGTGAAAATAAAATATTGGGGGCGAAAAAATCATTTTTGTAAAAAAAAAAAAAAGGATTTTTTATTTTAAGGCTGTACGTTATAAACTTTAGTGAAACACCTGGGGGTTCAAAGTTCTCACCACACATCTAGATAAGTTCCTTGAGGGGTCTAGTTTCCAAAATGATGTCATTTGTGGGGGGTTTCCACTGTTTAGGCAGATCAGGAGCTCTTCAAACACGACATGGCGTCCAGCCAATTCTGCGTTGAAAAAGTGAGACGGCGCTCCTTCCCTTCCAAACTCTGCCATGCACCCAAACAGTGGTATACCCCCACAATGGGTATCAGTGTACTCAGGACAAATTGCACATAACTTTGGAGTCTTGTTCCTTGAAATAAAATTCGGTGAAAGATCATTTTTGTGGAAAAATTGATTTTAATTTAGGCTCTACTTAAACTTGTGTGAAGCACTTGAGGTTCAAATTGCTCACCAAGATCTAGATAAGTTCTTGGGTTAGTTCCCAAATGGGTATTGTGGGGTTCACTGTTGGCACATCAGGGTCTCAAATGCAACATGGCTCAAACTAATTCCAGCATTTTGGTTGGAAAAGTCAAATGGTGCTCCTTCCTTCCGAGCTCTGCCGTGCGCCAAACAGTGGTTCCCCCACATATGGGCATCAGCGTACTCAGGACAAATTGGACAACAACTTATGTGTCCATTTCTCTGATACCTGGGAAAAAAAAATTAGTGACTAAAGATAATTTTGTGGGAAAAATAGGATTTTTATTTTCATGCCCGGGCATTATAAACTTGTGTGAAGCACTTGGGGGTTCAAAGTGCTCACCAAAGATCTAGATAAGTTCCTTAGGGGGTCTAGTTTCCAAAATGGGGTCACTTGTGGGGGATTTCCACTGTTTAGGCTCATCTGGGGCATTGCAAACGGAACATGACCCCCATCAACGTCTGCATTCCAAAACGTTACTACTTCCTTTCCAAGCCCTGCCGTGCGCCCAAACAGTTTTCCACCCCCACATATGGGGTATCAGCGTACTCAGGACAAATTGGACAACAACTTTTGGGGTCCAATTTCCTTGGGAAAATTCAAAAATTTAGGACTAAAAAATCATTTTTGTGGAATTTTTTTTTTTTTTTTTCACACCCAGGCATTATAAACTTTTGTGAAACACTTGGGGGTTCAAAGTGCTCACAACAGATCTAGATAAGTACCTTAGGGGGTCTAGTTTCCAAAATGGTGTCACTTGTGGGGGGTTTCCACTGTTTAGGCGCATCAGAGGTTCTCCAAGCGCGACATGGCGTCCAATCTCAACTCCAGCCAATTTTAGTTTGAAAAAGTCAAACGGCGCTCCTTCCCTTACGAGCTCTGCCGTGTGCCCAAACAGTGGTTTTCCCCCACATATGGGGTATTGGCGTACTCAGGAGAAATTGCATAACAACCGTATCTGTCCATTTTCTCCTTTTACCCTTGTGAAATAAAAAAAAAGTTTGTAAAAGATAATTTTTGTGGCTAAAAAGTTAAATATTCATTTTTTCCTTCCACATTGCTTTAGTTCCTGTGAAGCACCTGAGGGGTTAATAAACTTCTTGAATGTGGTTTTGAGTACCTTGAGGGGTGCAGTTTTTAGAATGGTGTCACTTTTGGGTATTTTCTGTCATGTAGACCCCTCAAAGTGACTTCAAATGTGAGGTGGTCCCTAAAAAAAATGGCTTTGTAAATTTTGTTGTAAAAATGAGAAATCGCTGGTCAACTTTTAACCCTTATAACTTCCTAACAAAAAAAAATGTTGATTCCAAAATTGTGCTGATGTAAAGTAGACATGTGGGAAATGTTATTTCTTAACTATTTTGTGTTACATATTTCTCTGTTTTAAGGGAATAAAAATTCAAAGTTTGAAAATTGCTAAATTTTCAAAATTTTCGCCATATTTGCGTTTTTTTCAAAAATAAACGCAAGTTATATGGAAGAAATTTTACCACTAACGTGAAGTACAATATGTCACGAGAAAACAATCTCAGAATCGCGAAGATCCGTTGAAGCGTTCCGGAGTTATAACCTCATAAAGAGACAGTGGTCAGAATTGTAAAAATTGTCCCGGTCATTAACGTGCAAACCACCCTTGGGGGTGAAGGGGTTAAGTTCTGTGTTCATCCATCCTGGTTTCCTTAAATGCTTCCCATTCTTCCCTCTTTTTGGAATTGTTAACGATTGTGCTTTGAGAATCTCATTTTTCAAGATGTCCCATCCTTCCTGGACATTTTTGTCCTTAAGGATATCCTGCCATTGGATCCCTCCAATTCTCTTTCTGAGTCCCTTAAAATCTGCCTTTCTGAAATCTAACCTTGACGTCTGAGTCTTCACAGGTCTTCCTCCTCTTGTTATCCAAAATTATAAAATAGCATGGTCACTACCTCCTAGGGTCCCAGCCACTCTTACCTCCTCAACCATTTCCTCCCTATTTATAAGGATTAGATCCAAGGTAGCAGTTCCTCTTGTTTTCTCCCTACCTTTTGAAAGATAAAGTTGTCAACAAGAGAGGATAAGAATTTCCTTGACCTGTTAGTTTTGCCTGAGAGCGATTCCCAACAAATGTCTGGATAGTTGAAATCTCCCATGACCACTATGTCATATTTTTTGGAGAACTTGGCCATTTGATGCATAAAGAGTTCATCCATATCTTCAGCTTGCATAGGTGGCCTGTAGTAAATGCCTACAATGGTGTCCTTTCCATTGTTCTGTCCTTGTATTCTTACCCAAACAGTTTCCACAGAACTACCAGTCTCTAAAGCATCAATCTCTGTGCAAATAAACGCTTTTCTAATATACAATGCGACACCTCCTCCTCGTTTATCAAGTCTGTTTCTTGCAAATAAGTTGTATCCTTCTAGCCTTGTATTCCAATCATGTGTATCGTCCCACCAAGTTTCAGTGATTCCAATGACATCTACTTCTTCTCCTGCGTTAGTAGTTCCAATTCTCCTTGTTTGTTGCCCATGCTTTGTGCATTTGTATAAAAACATTTTAGTTTGTGATTGGTTTCTCTTCCTCCAATATTTTTATTATTTAGATTGTTTTGTCTTCGTTCTTCCTTTCCACTTCTAATAGCCGAGTTCTCAATAGCATTTGTCAGGTGTATGGCTTTTTCTGGCGTTTTGCTTCCCTTCCCACATTGTTCTAGTTTAAAGCTCTCCTGATGAGTGTAGCAAGGCGACTTCCAAATACATGTTTTCCAGTCTTCGTAAGGTGCACCCCATCTCTAGCAAGTAGTCCATCGTATAGGTAATTCACTCCGTGATCCAGAAATCCAAATCCTTGCTGACGCACCATCGACGTAGCCAGTTGTTCACCTGCAGAATCTTATTCCACCTCCTTGTTCCATGGCCATCCACTGGGAGGATGGAAGAGAAGACCACTTGCGCACCCAGTTCTTTCACTTTCTTGCCTAAGTTTTCAAAGTCACTGCAGATGGTTTCCAGGTCACTTCTTGTGGTGTCATTTGTCCCCACATGTATTAGCAGGAATGGGTAGTCATCTTTAGGTCTGAAGAGTCCTGATATCCTGTCAGACACATCTTTAATTTTTGCACCTGGAAGACAGCACATTTCTCTTGAGGTTATATCCGGTCTGCAGATAGCAGCCTCTGTTCCTCTCAACAGGGAATCCCCCACGACCACAACTCTCCGTTTCTTCTTCACAACATTTTTCTTTCTCCATTCAGGAGGACTCTGAGGGCTTAGAAGGTTGCTCTTTGTGGGCAAAGTCTTATCCTGATGTATTTCTTCTTCATTCTCCTGTGTGAGAGCCTGGTACTGGTTCCTGAGCAGTATGGGTGCTGACTGCCTCACGATCCTCCTGCTTCTCTGTGTCACATGCTTCCATTCCTCTGCTTCTTCAGGTGCTCTTCGAATTTCTTCTCTTTCTGCACCATGAAGAGATAATTCTGCTCTGTCTAAGAACTCTTCATCTTCCTTAATGATCTTCAATGTAGATAACCTCTCTTCCAGATTTCGCAACTTTTCCTCCAACATGGACACAAGCTTGCATTTGTGGCATGTGAAATTTTGCTTTTCCACTGGTAAATCTGTGAACATGTAGCAAGAAATGCAACTCACCACATGGCTCCTGGCCTCTTCCATGCTCTTATTGTTAAAGTGATATCACAGCGGTGAAAAAAGTACCAAAACTTACCGACGTCCTCCTTTCAGCTGCAACAGCCAAAACCCAGTGTTCTTGGGTTGAATTTGAGTTGAATTTGCTGGCCAATGCCAAAGTTCTTAGGCCGTCTTCTTAGGCGGGTTCACTTAGACCTTCAGTTGGTCAGAGACATCTTGACTCTGGGTGATGGAGTGGCTTTCTGGTAGTTTGTCCAGCACCTCCTGTGATAGGTCTGCAGTGTGGTTGTTTGAGGTTCCTGTTTCTTTTTGGGTCAGGGGTGAAGAAAATGTCATGGTCCCATCTTCCTGGAACACTCTGGTCGCTTTCAGCTTCTGCAGTGGGTCCACTCCCAACAGGTTGAGGGTGCAGGTCTTTGACACAACAAACTGGGACAGGATGGAGTGACCTGGCTGAGTCCACACGCTCAAGGGCTTCATAACCTGGGAATATCTGACTTTGACCATCAATCCCCATGCAGGATACAGAAGATTCTGATAGACAGGTGAGTTGCGGAGTTCCACAAGAAAAGATCTGAGTAAACCCACTTCATGAATGTAAATTAACCCACAAAACAAAATAAATCAATATAATGAAAAATCATATCACAATTTAAATGAGTTATACGGACTCAATAGTAAGGGATATTCGCTGAAATTATAACAACACAGAAAGAAAAAAAATGCGAACAAATTCCCAAAAACAAATTAAAGTATAAAAATATAATTATTATTATTTATTATATTATTATTATTATTATTACACATTTATATAGCGCCAATTATTCCATGGCGCTTTACATATGAAAAGGGAAAATATAGACAGGTACAATAAACATGCTAGACAAGGGACACACAAGTACAGAAGGAGAGAGGAACCTGCCTGCGAGGGCTCACAGTCTACATACAGGGATGGGTGAGGATACACTAGGAAAGGGTAGAGCTGGTCGTGCGATGGTTCAGTAGACTGAGGATCATTGTAGGCTGTAGGCTTGTCGGAACAGGTGGTTCTTCAGGTTCTTCTTGAAGGTTTCCGTTGTTGGTGAAAGTCTGATGTTTTGCGGCAGGGAGTTCCAGAGTATGGGGGAAGCCCGGGAGAAGTCTTGTATGCGGTTGTGGGAAGAAGAGATGAGGGGGGAGTCGAGAAGGAGATCTTGAGAGGATCGAAGGTTGCGTGTGGGTAGGTAGCGGGAGACCATGTCACAGATGTATGGAGGAGAAAGGTTGTGGATGGCTTTGTATGTCATGGTTAGGGTTTTGAACTGAAGCCTCTGGGCAATAGGAAGCCAGTGAAGGGCCTGGCATAGGGGGGAGGCTGGGGAATAGCGGGGAGACAGGTGGATTAGTCGGGCAGCAGAGTGTAGGATGGACTGGAGTGGTGCCAGAGTGCTAGAGGGGAGGCCAGACAGTAGGAGGTTGCAGTAGTCGAGGCGGGAGATGATAAGGGCGTGCACTAGTGTTTTTGTGGTTTCATGGTTGAGGAATGAGCGGATCCGGGAAATATTTTTGATTTTGAGGCGGCAGGAGGTGGCGAGGGCTTGGATATGTGGTTTGAAAGAGAGGGCAGAGTCGAGGATCACCCCAAGGCACCGAGCATTTGGGACTGGGAAAGCGAGCAGCCATTGACATTGATGGATAGGTCTGGTGGAGGGGAAGAATGAGGTGGGGGAAAGATGATGAATTCTGTTTTGTCCATGTTCAGTTTGAGAAAGAGAGCAGAAAAGAAGGCTGAGATAGCAGACAGACACTGTGGGATTTTGGTCAGTAGGGAGGTGAGGTCAGGTCCAGATAGGTAGATCTGCGTGTCATCGGCGTAGAGGTGATACTGCAAGCCGTGGGATTCTATGAGCTGTCCCAGGCCGAAGGTATAGATGGAGAAGAGTAATGGTCCTAGGACTGAGCCTTGAGGAACACCGACAGACAGGGGGCGAGGTGAGGAGGTGGTGTGTGAGGTGAATGTTCGGTCTGTTAGGTATGATGAGATCCAGGACAGGGCCAAGTCTGTGATGCCAAGAGATGAGAGAATCTGTAGCAGGAGGGAATGGTCCACGGTGTCGAAGGCAGAAGACAGGTCCAGGGGAAGGAGGACAGAGTAGTGTCGCTTGCTCTTGGCGGTTAGCAGGTCGTTAGTGATTTTAGTTAGGGCAGTTTCAGTTGAGTGATGCGGTCAGAAGCCGTATTGTAAACGGTCAAAGAGGGAACAGGAGGAGAGGTGGGAGGACAGTTCGAGATATACATGCTGTTCCAATTTTATTTAAGTACATATGCCAAGAATGAAGGAAACTGGACAGAGATAGAGGACAAATGACTGCATTACACATGTATGACAGGGAACAACTAAGGTCAAGTGAAAAATCAATATAACCAAGGGATAGTGCAAAAAATCAATATATCTCACATGTCAGTTGGTCTTATTGATGCACCTTTCTCAAGGGGTGGGAGAAAGGCAATCTGCCGAAACGCGCATCGGGGAGGGCGCACCAGGTCGCAACAGAGTCACACGTGCTGAGGTAATATATGGTAGCTTCCTATACTATATTTGGGCTATATATGCCCTGTCGCTATGTGCACTATGCCACTTTACCAGTATGTGTTGTGATGTCACTTTGATTGCAATTATCATGCTATACAATATGTAATAGTGCTTCACATTTACTTTATGTGTGACTGCTGTATTTACTAACCTTGTGGAAATTGTGCATCAATAAGACTAACTGACATGTGAGATATATTGATTTTTTGCACTATCCCTTGGTTATATTGATTTTTCACTTGACCTTAGTTGTTCCCTGTCATACATGTGTAATGCAGTAAAGATGTATATCTTTGTACCGTGTTAGCCAGTAGATAGAAAAATATTTAGAGTTGAGAGTCCTCAGTGGTTGATACCTTTTAATGGCTAACTGAAAAGATGGTAACAAATTGCAAGCTTTCGAGACTACTCAGGTCTCTTCATCAGGCATAGATGAAGAGACCATCTTTTCAGTTAGCCATTAAAAGGTATCAACCACTGAGGACTCTCAACTCTAAATATGTGTAATGCAGTCATTTGTCCTCTATCTCTGTCCAGTTTCCTTCATTCTTGGCATATGTACTTAAATAAAATTATATTTTTTATACTTTAATTTGTTTTTGGGAATTCGTTTGCATTTTTTTTCTTTCTGTGTTGTTAAGAAAAGATCTGACTACGCCATCCACTCTAAGGATATTGGTCCCACTGGTGGGGTTCCCTGTGGACCTGGCGTGCTCCTGTCTTATGGACGGGGTTCTTCACTGCTTTCTGTGTTTCTTCTTTGACCTGTTCTTCTGGGCAAAATCGGTGTTCTGCACTGGTTCTGGAAATGACCAAACTCGCCACAGTTGTAACACTGGACATCCCCTCTGTCCCGGCGGGACTCAATCCTTTTTGCTACTGCGAGCAGGGTATCCATTGCTATTGACGTGTACCCAGGCCTGGCTACTACCAGTAGTTTCCTGACTGGTTCTCTCAGTCCATGCACAAAGGCCTGTGCCAACATCCATCTGTGTGTCTGATCATGGGTAATGAGGCCCAAATCTTGAAACACTTGCATCACTGTGTCATGGAACTTCTCTACAGACTCTGTCTGGTCTTGGCTCGTGACATGTAGGCTGAGAGCTTGTCCTGTCAGTCTGCTTTTGGCCCATTCTCTGAGCTGTTCAATTAGCTTTGGTCCTGACTCCCAGGCATACGCATCTAATTCTGCTGGAAGCTTGAAGTGTTCCCTCATAATTGGCCAGAATGCATTACGTGCTTTTATTTCCATTACGGCACAGAGATCAATCCAGGCTGCTGCATATGTTCGCTGGATCTGCTGCATCTTTTGGCAAAATGGCATAGGGTGTATCCCTGGGTCTGGCAGCATACTGATCACCTGGCTTGGGATGAAGGGCTCATAGGATGGTGCCTCTACCTGTCCCTGCTCTCTTGGTGCTTGTGGGTTTTCTTCCCTAGTATTGGGCAGCATGTATGACGTTGCGTCTTCATCTTCATCAGATGAGAAGTGACATGGTGTGCTTGGTGCATACACTGGATCAGTGTCATAGTTCCGTGCTGGCAGCTCTGCTCGGCACTGAGGTTCCTAATTTGTGTCTGTAGCTACACTTCCCCCCTGTGACGCCCGAGCTGTGGGCTCTGCTGAATGTTGTGTCTGGGGGCTACCTGCGGTGTTTTATGTAGGGAGATTTTCACTTTCTTCTCCTGATATTATAACTGGCAATGTTTGTACTGTGCTTGGGATAGACAGGGTGCCCTGTGCTGGAGGCACTGAATACAGGGACACCATCTTGCTTTGGCTGGGCGTTGGCCCAGTTGGTAACGAAGGAGAAAAAAGGGGAAGAGAAGGGAGGTGTGAGGGAGGAGTGGGGTGTGTGATGGAGGAGGAGGAAAGAGGAGGGAGAGAAGAAGGGTGTGGTGAGAGGGGAGAGAGAGAGAAAGATGGAGGAGGAGGAGGGAGAGAAGAAAGTGAAGGAGGAGAGAGAGAGATGGAGGGGAGAGAGAAGAGATTGAAGGAGGGGAGGGAGAGAAGGGTGGAGGGGGAGGAGTAGGAGAAGAAGAAAAAGAAGAAGATTTGAGAGAAAGGGAAGAAGAAGAAGAAGAGATAGAAGGAGAGAGAGATTTGAGAGATGGAGAGGAAGAGATAGAAGAAGAAGAAAAAGAAGAAGAGAATGGATGTGTCAGAGATGTGAGGGAGGGGAAAAAAGGAATGATAGGGAAAGAAGGATAGAGAGGAATGGCAGCGAGGGAAGAAGAGAGAAGTCTGAAGAAAAAGGAGAAAGGGACTGAGAGAAGAAAAAAGAGAGGGTGTCCCCCTGCGCAGCTTGTGAGGGGACCGTTGACACAAAAATGCCTTCTCCCTGTAGGGAGAGGCGGGGAGCGTTTTTCTCTGCGCAAGGCTCCTTATTCAATGAGAGCAGACTACACATGTTCCGTGTCTCCACAGGATGGACATCTGATGTGTGAGACCCTAAATCCTGCTCTTGTGACATGTCCATGATCATTTCCTCACAGATGATTTCAATGCTTCTTTAACACCTTTTCAATCTTACTCACATAAAAATCACTTCCTGGTCCATTCAAATAACTTGCTGTACCTTCTACACGATGCAAGACCACCACTGCTCTATTCAGGCAGACAACAATCTAAAAACAAACTTTCCTCTGCCTTTCAAAAAAAACAATTAATTCATTGTGCAGCGTAAAGTCTGCCCGTCCATTGGATTCTCACGTACTCTGACCTTCTATTCACATGCTTAGCCCTTCCTGCCTACGTACTGTGTCTATTCCAAAAACCTATTCAACAAAGGTGATTAAAAATTCACAAAATGGAGAAAAGAAGAAAAGAAAACTCTAAAAGAAGTTGATTAGAAAAACCTCTCCAAAATTATTTAAAAATTTACTTAAAAGAAAAACTTTAAAAACAAAAGTTAGATTTAAAAAGGAAAAAAGAAGAAAGAAACCTCTACACAGTTTAGTAAAAACTCTAGGAAAAAGATTGACCAAAAAAAAAAAAAAAACTCCAAAAGCAAAAAGGCTGATCAAAAAGGGAGGGAAAAAACGTATTAATAATAAAACTCTAAAAACAACAAGGTTGACAAGAAGAAAAAAAACCCTTGTTACTAAAACAGCTAATTAAAAACAGAAAAGAGGTGGAAAAACTGATTGGTAAAATGATTGATAAAAACAAAAAGAAAAATACTTTTAAGACTTTTGTCTGTTATTCAAAAGCATTCAGAGAGAGATGAATACAGACATAAACAACTTCCTCTTTTTTTTTTTTCTCTCTCACTGCTGGCACTTCCCTCCTCCCTTATACCTCTGCTTGCTTGTGTATCTACAGACACTGAAATCACGTATCAAAAAAAGGTAACCGAGCAGGAGAAAATGGATACAGCTCAGCTTCAACTCCTTAAAAATTTCTGCGCTACACCTATGACTAGCAAACCAACTCAGATTAAAACAAAAAACAGAGCAAAAACAGATGTGACACCGTGATTAGCAGAGGGTGGGTTTAAGGGGGGATTTTAGCCCGCTGCCTGCAGTGAGGAAGTTATCAAAAAACGAAACACTTGCTGTTCTGACTGTTAAAGCAACAGTACCCGATACAGACAGGAACACGGTACAAATGAAACAGACACCCGGGAGAATTCCGAATCCCTTCTTTTTTTAACCTGTGGCATGTACAAGCTGCTCTGGTAACTGACAACTCACCAATTGCACTGAGCACACCGGTGCTCCAGGTCTATTACTCTGAAAACCGGTCGCCCTAGCCGGTACGCCGGTCACAGTAATCTGTAATAGCCTTAATCAAAATTCTCACCATCCGCATCTGGTTTGACTGGGATAACCTCCCTCCGATGCGTGGACGATTACTGTGAGTACTTATCCATTCAAAGCTCCTGCCCTTCACACCTGGATTGACTGGGATAACCTGCCTCCGATGTGTGAAGGATTACTGCGGGGACTTATCCAATCAAAGTTCCCGCCCTTCACACCTTGATTGACTGGGATAACCTCCCTCAGATGTGTGAAGGATTACTGCGGTAACTTATCCAGCAATTTGTTTTTTTGCTATGCAGCTCCCAGAAATCAGCAAGCAAAAACAGTCACCGTTCCAACTTTATCCCGGGATCACACAAAACATGAAACACATACACAGCAGGAGCAAACACCTTATATCCCAGGGTTTTGGATAAGGGTGTGGACTTTTTACACTACCTGGGGATGCGGTGGTGACCACACCTGACCGGCAAAAGGTGTAGACCAGGACTGGACACAGGGGACTTTCAGGTAAGATGACAGGATTTTCTTACCTTACTTATGGAACTGCGCAGTCTCCATCCCGTGAGCCAAGGCCATGGCCAACAGCTCTATCTCTCCGGTCAGCAGGTCCCCGTGCGTTTCGTCCACTGCCCACGTTGGGCGCCAAATGTTATGGAAATTTGGTTAGGATAAATCTATCCCCATGTTTGCTTCTGCTGTTCCCAAATTAAATGAGTATTTTTAGAGCTCTCTGGAAATTAACACTGTCCACTCAAATGTGCCAGCATAACATTCCATCAATACTGATGGCTTTATTAACATCACATAGTCTTATACATTTACAAAAAGGGGGTGGTTAGTCAATTAACATACAATTAGAAGCTGCTAAACTATTGGTTGTTTGAATATATGTCCCAATTTACGACCCTTGTCTTAGTTTCCTGCAGAAAGGAGCCATCAGTTACTTACTTCCTCTTTTGGCCGTCTGGTGGTTGGGAAAGAACCTTGTAGCTGTCTGACTTATGTAGGCCAGGGGTCATGTCTTAAGCAACTGATTATAGCTAGCGTCAGCTTTACACAGATATGTTATGGGTACAGGGTTTTAGCAAGTGAGATCGATCTGAATGCATATGGGTATACATTGAATACATGAAATATATATATATTGGTATATATATTGGGTTAGTATGGTGACAGGCAAGTGAGATCTACCTGATGCAAATATGATACATATATATTTCCATCACAATGTCGCATTTGGTAAGTCCCTGATGTGCCTAAACAGTGGAAAACCCCCACAAGTGACACCATTTTGGAAACTAGACCCCCCAAGGAACTTATCTAGATGTGTGGGGAGAACTTTGAACCCCCAAGTGCTTCAAAGAAGTTTATAACCTACAGCCGTAAAAACAAAAATATCATTTTTTTTTTACAGAAATGATTTTTTCTCCCCCAATATTTTATTTTCACAAGGGTAACAGATGAAGGGTAGATGAGGGGTTGGTGAACTGGATAAGTGACTACCTGACGGACAGGCCGCAGTTTGTAAGGATGGGGGAGGTGGTATCTGGCAGTGAACGGAGCAGTGTGGGAGCCCCTCAGGGTACAGTGCTGTCGCCCTTCCTATTAACATTGTATACAGCTGACTTTCAGTATAAATCCGACTTCTGTCACCTGCAAAAATTCTCAGATGACTCAGTGATTGTAGGGGGCATTGAGGGGCCGAGGGAGGAGGAATATAGAAGGGTGGTTTCTGACTTTGTGGATTGGTGTCAGACTAACTGTCTAGAACTAAATGTGAAGATAACCAAGGAGATGGTGGTGAGTTATAGAAGGAAAAAGGATGATTACTTACAGATCACTATTGCTGGCCAGGAGGTGGAGATGGTTGAGAGCTACAAATATTTGGGGGTTCACCTTGACAGCAAACTTGATTGGAAGTGTCATACAGAAAAGGTTTACAAGAAGTGAATGAGCAGACTGTACTTTCTGCGGAAGCTCAGGTCGTTCAATGTGTGCAGCAAAATGCTGGAAATGTTCTACCAGTCCATTGTAGCAAGCGCCATCTTTTTTGCTATCATTTGCTGGGGCAGTAGTGTGCGAGTAGCTGAAGCTAATAAGCTCAATAAACTTATCAAGAAGGCAAGTGCAGCTGTTGGCCTCCATCTTGACTCTTTTGAGGAAGTAGTGGAGGATAGGATTCAAAAGAAGTGCAGGGCTATAATGAACAATAATACACACCCACTATACGAGCTGTTCTTGAATCAGAAGAGCAGATTCAGCAGCCGTCTAATCCTTCCAAGGTGCAAGAAGGAGAAATTCAGGAAATCGTTTGTGCCTACCGCTATGGGGATGAATAACAATTCACTAAGGTTGAAAGATGGCTACTACCTAGGACTGGCGCACTAATGGAAATGATTAGAGATTTGTGTACCTTTGTTTGTTACGTATTGTGGTTAGTCATGTGCAAGATCTGTGTCTAGTAATTTCTCTATGTAATGCTGTTTGTAATGTTTTGTTTGTAATGCTGTTGTAACGCTGCTGTGATACCATAATTTCCCTCGGAATCAATAAAGTGTATCTTATCGTATCGTATCGTATGAAATTGGACCCCAAAAGTTGTTGCCCAATTTGTCCTGAGTATGCTGATACCCCATATGTGGCAGAAAACTACTGCATGGGCACACGTCGGAGCACGGAAGGGAAGTAGTAACGTTTTGGATTGCATACTTTGATGGAATGGTCTGCGGGTGTCATGTGGCGTTTGGAGAGCCCCTGATGTGCCTAAACATTGGAAACCCACCACAAATTACCACATTTTGGAAACTAGACCACCCAAGGAACTTATCTAGATGTGTGGGGAGAACTTTGAACCCCCAAGTGCTTCACAGAAGTTTATAACGTAGAGCCATAAAAATAAAAAATCATAATTTTTTTACACAAAAATGATATTTTCGCCCCCAATTTTTTATTTTCCCAAGGGTAACAGAAGAAATTAGACCCCAAGAGTTATTGTGCAATTTGTCCTGAGTACGCTGATACCCCATATGTGGGGGTAAACTATTGTTTGGGCGCATGGCAGAGCTCAGAAGGGAAGGAGCACCGCATGACTTTTTCAACGCCGAATTGGCTGGAATTGAGATCGGACGCCATGTCACATTTGGAGAGCCCCTGATGTGCCTAAACAGTGGAAACCCCTCAATTCTAACTCCAACCCTAACCCCAACACACCCCTAAACCTAATCCCAACCCTAATCATCACCCTAACCACAAACCTAACCCTAACACACCCCTAACCCTAATCCCAACCCTAACCCTAATCCTTACTTTAGCCCCAACCCTAAACTTAACTTTAGCACCAACCCTAAAATGGAAATAAATAAATTTTTTTAATTTTATTATTTTTCCCTAACTAAGGGGGTGATAAAGGGGAGTTTGATTTACTATTTATATCGGGATTTTATGTTTGGCAGCTGTCACTCACACGCTAAAATACGCTTTTTATTGCAAAAAATAGTTTTTGCATCACCACATTGTGAGAATTATAATTTTTGCATATTTTGGCCCACCGAGTCATGTGAGGTCTTATTTTTTGCAGGACAAGTTGACGTTTTTATTGGTACAATTTTTGGGCACATGACATTTTTTGACCGCTTTTTATTACAATTTTTGGGAGGTTAGAATGAACAAAAATCAGCAATTCATGAATTTCTTTTGGGGGGGCGTTTATACCGTTCCACGTGTGGTAAAATTAATACTGCATTTTTATTCTTTGGGTCAGTACGATTACAGCAATACCTCATTTGTATCATTTTTTTTATGTTTTGGCGCTTTTATACAATAAAAACAATTTTATATAAAAAATAATTATTTTTGCATCGCTTTATTCTGCGAGCTATAACTTTTTTATTTTTTCGCTGATGATGCTGTATGGTGGCTTGTTTTTTGCGGGACAAGATGACGTTTTCAGCGGTACCATGTTTATTTATATCCGTCTTTTTGATCGCGTGTTATTCCACTTTTTGTTCGGCAGTATGATGATAAAGCATTGTTTTTTGCTTTGTTTTTTTTAAGGGTTCACTAAAGGGGTTAACTAGTGGGACAGTTTTATAGGGCGGGTCGTTACGGACGCAGAGATTCCAAATATGTGTACTTTTATTGTTTTTTTTAATTTACATTAAAAAATGAATTTATTGAGAAATATTTTTTTTTCTTTATTTGGGAATTTTTTTTTACACGTGTGATTTTTATTTTTTTAACTTTTTACTTTGTCCCAGGGTGTGACATCACTGTATAATGTCAGATCGCTGGTCTGACAGAGTGCACTGCACTCTGTCAGACCAGCGATGTGACAGGCAGTGCTGCAGGCTTTCTCAGCGCCTGGTCTCAGCAGGCACTGAGGAAGCCGCCTCCCTGCAGGACCCGGAAGGACCCCACGGCCATCTTGGATCCGGGGTCCTGCAGGGAGGAGGGTCCCTCGGAACAGCGCAACAGATCGCGCTGTTCTGAGGGTCTCAGGGGAGCACGCAGGGAGCCCCCTTTCTGTGCGATGCTTTCCTATACCGCTGGAACACTGCGATCATGTTTGATCACAGTGTGCCAGGGGTTAATGTGCCGGGAGCGGTTCGTGACCGCTCCTGGCACATAGTGCCGGGTGTCAGCTGTGATAATAAGCTGACACCCGGCCGCGATCGGCCGCGCTCCCACCGGGAGCGAGTCCGATCGCATGGGACGTACTATCCCGTCCATGGTCATACGGGCACAGGTCACCTGGATGGGATAGTACGTCAGATGGCAGAAAGGGGTTAATAGTACAGAAAAGTTTTTATTCTGCACTTAAAAAATGTAACGGAGTTTCTTTTTTTATGTTTTTTAGAAGAAGCCAATAGAGAAAAATGCAGCAAAACCGCAGAGTTCAGCAGCGTTTTTAGACCACAGAGGCTGAGAGCAGGAGCTGAGAAAGCCTCCTGCACTTCCTGTCAGATCGCAGATCACTATACAGTGATGTCCCACCCTGGGACAAAATAAAAAAGTAAAGAAAAAAAAAAAAAATTAATATGTGTAAAAAAAAAATCCTAAATAAAGAAAAAAAAAATATTCCTCAATAAATTCATTTCTATGTAAATAAAAAAAAGAAAAAACAATAAAAGTACACATATTTCATATCACCGCATCCGTAACGGCCCGCCCTATAAAACTGTCCCACTGGTTAACCCGTTTACTGAACCCCTTAAAAGAAAAGGCAAAAAAAACAATGCTTTATCATCATACAAAAAAGAAAAAAACAGTAGCTTACCCCCACATATGGGGTATCAGCGTACTCAGGACAAATTTCACAATAACTCTTGGGGTCCAATTTCTTCTGTTACCCTGGGGAAAATAAAAAATTGGGGGTGAAAATATCATTTTTGTGGAAAAAATGTTTTTAGTTTTATGGCTCTACCTTATAAACTTCTGTGAAGCACTTGGTTCAAAGTTCTCCTCAGACATCTAGATAAGTTCCTTGGGGGGTCTAGTTTCCAAATGGGGTCACTTGTGGAGGTTTCCACTGTTTAGGCACATCAGGGGCTCTCCAAACGCGAGATGACGCCCGCAGACTATTCCATCAAAGTCTGCAATGCAAAATGTCACTACTTCGCTTCCGAGCCCTGACATGTGTCCAGAGAGAAGTTTTCTCCCACATATAGGGTATCAGCGTACTCAGGACAAATTGAACAACAACGTTTGGTGTCTAATTTCTCCTGTTACCCTTGGGAAAATAAAAAACTGGGGACTAAAAGATAATGTTTGTGGAAAAAATATGTTTTTTTTTATTTTCACGCCCGGGTGCTATAAACTTCTGTGAAGCACTTGGGGGTTTAAAGTGCTCACCACTCATCTAGATAGGTTACTTTGAGGGCCAAGTTTCCAAAATGGGGTTACTTGTGGGGGGTTTCCACTGTTTAGGCACATCAGGGGCTCTCCAATTGCGACATGACACCCGCAGACCATTCCCTCAAAGTCTGCATTACAAAAGTCACTACTTCTATTCCGAGCCCCGACATGTGCCCACACAGTAGTTTTCTCCCACATATGGGGTATCAGCGTACTCAGGACAAATTGGACAACAAATTTTGGTGTCAATTTCTCCCGTTACCCTTGGGAAAAGAAAAAATTTGTGACTAAAAGATCATTTTTGTGGGAAAAAATAGGATTTTTTATTTTCATGCCCGGGCATTATAAACTTGTGTGAAGCACTTGGGGGTTCAAAGTGCTCACCACAGATCTAGATAAGTTCCTTAGGGGGTCTAGTTTCCAAAATAGGGTCACTTGTGGGGGGTTTCCACTGTTTAGGCAAATCTAGGGCTCTGCAAACTGAACATGATGTCATGTGTGCATCGCCACGAAGATCGTCGCGGTTGCACATTCTGACTTCTCACAGCTGAGTTGCTGTTTCTTTGTGTTTGGCAGTTAGGGAGTTAATTCTGTCTGTGCTCAGTTCTGGGACTGGGTGCAGTTTCTCCCGGCTGCAATTAATTATTTGTTGATTGGTTTCCTTTAAATCTCTGGTTGTCTGTGTTGGGAGTTGCCAGTGAAATTCTTCATGCAGACCACAGATAGGATTGTATCTGTATAGACTTAAGTTAAAGAGCTCCTTAGTTGTTTTAAGCTCACCTTGCTTAGAGTTTAATATCCCAGATCATTTATGTTCCTTCTGTGTTTGAGTGTGTATGCAAGTCTGTGTTTTCTCCAGTCTGTCTTATATGTCTAATCTGTGTATTTAGCAGAGATCAGCCCATTTCCCTTTGGTGGTAATCAGAATCCTTCTTAGGACTGATTACAGGGTTCAGGGACTGATAGGAGACAGGGTTAGGCTGGAGACTTGGACCTCTGAACCATTATCAGTACCTCCAAGGTGAGGGATTAGTTAGGACCCCAGTTTAGGGTCAGGTTAGACCCCCGGTCCTCCTCTTTCCTGTGACAGTGTATCAAGTCCTCAAGATTAACCCTGAGTTCAACGGATATCGTGTCAGGTAAATCTATTCTATATTTACATGCTGATGTTGCTAATCTATATGTTGTATAGAGTGTTGTTCTTTTAAGAATAGTTTACTGACATCGTACACATATCATAAGACCGCGTGACATTTTCACTGGCCCATAAAATTATTCCCAGTTGCCATGGATCCAGTAGCCCAGCTGGCTCTGCAGTTGCAGGGATTATCCATGGAGCTGACGGACATTAAGTCCAAAGTTTTGTCTCCCTCGGAGCAAACCAGATTTGAACCTAAAGTAGCTCTCCCGGACAGGTTCACTGGTGGGCGAGACAAATTTTTTACCTTCAGGGAAGCATGTAAATTGTATTTTCGGCTTCGGCCTCGATCATCAGGGAGTGAAGAGCAGAGAGTGGGAATTGTTATCTCGCTCCTACAAGGGGACCCTCAATCCTGGGCCTTCTCCCTTCCTCCGGGATCCCCGGCTCTACAGTCAGTAGATCGATTTTTTACTGCCCTGGGTTTGGTATATGATGACCCAGATCGGGTCTCTCTTGCTGAGACAAAATTACGTAAGATACAGCAGGGAGATCGTCCGGCGGAGGAATTTGCTTCTGAGTTTCGTAGATGGGCCACAGATACTCAGTGGAATGACCCAGCTCTTAGAAGCCAGTTTTGTCATGGGCTTTCTGACAAATTAAAGGACGTTTTGGCTCAGTATGATTCTCCTCCATCACTGGAGGCTGCTATGGCCCTAGCTATCCGTACTGATAGACGGCTCCGGGAGAGGTGCGAGGTAACTCCGCCCCCTGTTGTTACTCCACCTACTACTAAAGTCCCTTATGTTGAGGTTCCCCTTGTCTGTTCGGAGGAGCCTATGCAGTTGGGAGGGACATCATTTCGTAGGAGGGGATTGGCGGTACGCCGCAGGACTAGAAGGTGTTTCTTCTGCGGGAAAGAGGGACATTTTGTTGAGGGATGTCCATCCCGTGCCTTGTTGAGCAAAAAGTCGCCGGAAAACTGTTAATCCCAGGTTGTGTGGTGGACGACAACCTGGGAGTATGTATTTCGTCCGCTAGTTCTTCTCAGTTCCTTGTACCAGTGGAGGTGGTGGTTGGTACGAGAGTTGAGAGATTTTCTGTTCTTCTTGATAGTGGGTCCGGGGCTAATCTGGTTGACGCTCAGTTTGCTCAGGCTCAAGGTATGCATCTGAGTGTATTGGTCAAACCGATCCCTATATTCTCCATTGACGCCAGGCCTCTCGGCCAAGGTAGCTTTGTTCATGAGGTTCATAACATTGACCTTCGGGTAGGGGCAATACATAGGGAACTATTATCTTGTTATGTGTTGGAGGGTCTACCTACTCCTATTGTGTTGGGACTTCCTTGGTTGGTTAAACATAACCCTGTGATTAATTGGCAGTCCAGAGATATAAGCCAATGGGGTGAGTTTTGCAAAAGTAACTGCATGAACACAGTCATCAGTGCGGTCGTGCCTAGTACTTTGCCTCCTTTTTTGGAGGACTTTGGGGATGTGTTCTCTGAGGAGGGGTGTCAGGAGTTGCCTCCTCATCGCGTGTATGACTGCTCTATTAATTTACTTCCTGATGCTAAGTTACCTAAAGCTAGGTTATATAACCTTTCTGGTCCTGAGAGGCAGGCTATGAAAGATTATATTTCGGAAAGTCTGGCCAAAGGGCATATTAGACCTTCATCTTCCCCAGTGGCCGCGGGGTTCTTCTTTGTGAAGAAAAAAGATGGAGGCCTACGCCCCTGCTTGGATTTCCGCGAACTTAATCGGATTACTGTTCGAGATCCGTATCCACTCCCTCTGATTCCTGATCTCTTCAATCAAATTGTTGGCGCCAAATGGTTCTCTAAATTAGATCTCAGGGGGGCGTATAATCTGATTAGGATAAAAGAGGGGGATGAGTGGAAAACGGCGTTTAACACGCCGGATTGACATTATGAGAACCTTGTCATGCCTTTTGGTCTGACTACTGCACCAGCAGTATTCCAACATTTTGTTAATGACATTTTTCGTCATCTGGTGGGGCTGTTTGTGGTCGTATATTTGGATGACATTTTAATTTACTCACCAGATCTTGTGTCTCACCAGGAGCATGTGAGACAGGTGTTGCAGATCTTGCGAGACAATAAACTATACGCCAAACTGGAAAAGTGTGTATTCGCCGTACAGGAACTTCAGTTTTTGGGTTTCTTGGTGTCAGCCTCCGGTTTCCGTATGGACCCTGAAAAGGTGAGAGCAGTGCTTGAATGGGATCAGCCAGAGGATCTTAAGGCTCTGCAGCGTTTTCTGGGGTTTGCTAACTACTACCGGAAATTTATTTGTAATTTCTCATCTGTTGTCAAACCTCTCACTGACATGACAAGAAAAGGGACGGATTTTTCTAAATGGTCGGACAAAGCTTGCCAAGCTTTTTCCTCTTTGAAAAAATGTTTTGCTTCGGCACCCGTTCTCATCCAACCAGATGCATCACAGCCGTTCGTTGTGGAGGTGGACGCGTCTGACGTAGGGGTGGGTGCAATATTGTCCCAGGGTCCGTCCCCTGGTAAATGGCATCCGTGCGCTTTCTTTTCTAAAAAATTGTCGTCCGCCGAAAGGAATTATGATATCGGCAATAGGGAACTTTTGGCCATTAAGTTGGCTTTTGAAGAATGGCGTCACTTTTTGGAGGGGGCAGTCCACCCGGTCACCGTCATTACTGATCACAAGAACCTGCTGTATTTGGAATCTGCTAAGCGTCTGAATTCCAGACAAGCTCGATGGTCGTTGTTTTTTACCAGGTTTAATTTTGTTGTCACTTATCGCCCTGGATCTAAGAATGTTAAGGCGGATGCCTTGTCTCGCAGTTTCCCAGGGGCCGGGAAAATGGATGACCCGATTCCTATCCTTCAGGAGGGGGTGGTAGTGTCGGCTGTATGTTCTGAGCTTGAGGAGGAGGTGTTAGAGGCTCAGGGGGACGCCCCTGCAGGACCTCCAGGGAGACTGTTTGTCCCAAATCAGTTGAGACAAAAGGTTATTGAGGCACATCATAATTCTGCTTTAGCAGGACATCCAGGGAGTAAGGCTACTTTAGATCTCCTTTCTCGCCGGTTTTGGTGGCCTAACGTTAATAAAGATGTTTTAACTTTTGTCGCGTCCTGTGGGGTTTGTGCTCGCTCTAAGACCCCTCATACCCGTCCGTCTGGGACCCTCTTACCCTTGAAACTTCCGGAGCGTCCATGGACTCATTTGTCTATGGACTTCATCACGGACCTTCCTCAGTCGTCAGGGAAGACTGTCATACTGGTGGTTGTTGACAGGTTCAGTAAGATGGCACATTTCATTGCTCTTCCTGCCCTCCCTAATGCTAAAACTCTGGCGCAGGTGTTCATTGGGGAGATTGTGAGACTTCATGGGTTGCCTTCTGATGTGGTGTCAGATAGGGGGTCTCAGTTTGTGTCCAAGTTTTGGAGGGCATTTTGTTTACGTGGGGGATGCAATTGTCATTTTCCTCGGCTTTTCATCCGCAGACCAATGGTCAGACAGAGCGTCTGAATCAGAGTCTAGAGACATATCTCCGGTGTTTTGTCTCAGAGAACCAGGAGGACTGGTCTTCTTTCTTGCCTCTGGCAGAGTTCGCTCTTAACAACAGGCGGAGCGAGTCCACTGGTAAGTCCCGTTTTTTGGGGCATATGGTTTTCATCCCCAGTTTTGTACATTCAATGGGGGGGGCCCTTCTGGGGTTCCTGAGGAGGAGCGTTTCTCGTCGTCACTTGCTTCAGTGTGGAGAGGTGTATTGAATAATCTGAGTGCTATGGGGAACCGTTATAAACGTATGGCTGATAGGAGGAGAGTTTCTGGTCCAGATCTTAATGTGAACGATCTGGTATGGTTGTCTACCAGGAATATAAAACTTAAAGTTCCCTCCTGGAAGCTGGGCCCCAGATTCATCGGGCCGTACAGGATCAGTTCCATAATTAATCCTGTGGCATTTCGTCTGGACCTCCCTCCTACGTTTAAAATCCACAATGTGTTCCACAAGTCATTACTTAAGAGGTACGTGGCACCAGTCATACCATCACCTCTACCTCCTCCTCCAGTGGTGGTCAATGGTAACTTGGAGTTTCAAGTGTCAAAGATCATTGACTCACGTCTTCAGTACTTGGTGCATTGGAAGGGGTATGGTCCAGAGGAGAGGACGTGGGTTCCTGCGTCGGACATTAACGCAGATCGTTTGGTGCGGACCTTCCACAGAACTCACCCGGGCAAACCTGGCCCTGAGGGTCCGGAGGCCCCTCGTAGAAGGGGGGGTACTGTCATGTGTGCATCGCCACGAAGATCGTCGCGGTTGCACATACTGACTTCTCACAGCTGAGTTGCTGTTTCTTTGTGTTTGGCAGTTAGGGAGTTAATTCTGTCTGTGCTCAGTTCTGGGACTGGGTGCAGTTTCTCCCGGCTGCAATTAATTATTTGTTGATTGGTTTCCTTTAAATCTCTGGTTGTCTGTGTTGGGAGTTGCCAGTGAAATTCTTCATGCAGACCACAGATAGGATTGTATCTGTATAGACTTAAGTTAAAGAGCTCCTTAGTTGTTTTAAGCTCACCTTGCTTAGAGTTTAATATCCCAGATCATTTATGTTCCTTCTGTGTTTGAGTGTGTATGCAAGTCTGTGTTTTCTCCAGTCTGTCTTATATGTCTAATCTGTGTATTTAGCAGAGATCAGCCCATTTCCCTTTGGTGGTAATCAGAATCCTTCTTAGGACTGATTACAGGGTTCAGGGACTGATAGGAGACAGGGTTAGGCTGGAGACTTGGACCTCTGAACCATTATCAGTACCTCCAAGGTGAGGGATTAGTTAGGACCCCAGTTTAGGGTCAGGTTAGACCCCCGGTCCTCCTCTTTCCTGTGACAGTGTATCAAGTCCTCAAGATTAACCCTGAGTTCAACGGATATCGTGTCAGGTAAATCTATTCTATATTTACATGCTGATGTTGCTAATCTATATGTTGTATAGAGTGTTGTTCTTTTAAGAATAGTTTACTGACATCGTACACATATCATAAGACCGCGTGACACATGACAACCATCAAAGTCTGCATTCCAAAACGTCATTACTTCCTTTCCGAGTCCTGCCGTGCGCCCAAACAGTATTTCCCCCCCCATATGGGGTTTCAGTGTACTCAGGACAAAATGGACAACAACTTTTGGGGTCCAATTTCCTTGGGAAAAATCAAAAACTGGGGACTAAAAAATCATTTTTGTGGAATTTTTTCTTTTTTTTTCACACCCAGGCATTATAAACTTTAGTGAAACACTTGGGGGTTCAAAGTGCTCACAACAGATTTAGATAAGTTCCTTTGGGAGTCTAATTTCCAAAATGGTGTCACTTGTGGGGGGTTTGACTGTTCAAGCACATCAGAGGCTCTCCAAACGCGACACGGCATTCAGCCTTTTCGGCGTTGAAAAAGTCAAACGGCGCTCCTTCCCTTCCGAGCTCTGCCGTGCACCCAAACAGTGGTTTACCCCCACATATTGGGTATCAGCGTACTTAGGAGAAATTGCACAATAACTTTTGTGGTCTTGTTAACTTTGGGAAAATAAAAATTGGGGTGAAAAGATCATTTTTGTGGAAAAAATATGATTTTTTAATTTTACAGCTCTACGTTATAAACTTGTGTGAAGAACTTGGGGGTTCAAAGTGTTCGTCACCACAGATCTAGATAAGTTTCTTAGGGGGTCTAGTTTCTAAAATGGTGTCACTTGTGAGGGGTTTCCACTGTTTAGGCACATCAGGGGCTATCGAAATGCGACATTGCGTCCAATCTCGATTCCAGCTAATTTTGGTTTGAAAAAGTCAAATGGCGCTCCTTCCCTTCCGAGCTCTGCCATGCGCCCAAACAGTGGTTTCTCCTACATATGGGGTATCAGCGTACTCAGGGCCAATTGGACAACAACTTTTGGGGTCCAATTTCTCCTGCTACCCTTGGGAAAATAAAATATTGGTGACTAAAAGATCATTTTTGTAGGAAAAAAATAGGATTTTTTATTTTCATGCCTGGGCATTATAAACTTGTGTGAAGCACTTGGGGGTTAAAAGTGCTCACCACAAATCTAGATAAGTTCCTTAGGGGGTCTAGTTTCCAAAATGGGGTCACTTGTGGGGGGTTTCCACTGTTTAGGCACATAAGGGGCTCTGCAAACTGAACATGACACCCATCAAAGTCTGCATTCCAAAACTTCATTACTTCCTTTCCGAGTCCTGCCGTGCACCCAAACAATTCCCCCCCACATATGGGGTATCGGCGTACTCAGGACAAATTGGACAACAACTTTTGGGGGTCCACATTCCTTGGGAAAAATCAAAAATTGGGGACTAAAAAGACGGATTTTGGTAAGAACTTACCTGTAAAATCCTTTTCAGCGAAGGAAGGAAGAGAGACACAGTCATTACTAGTGGGTAGGCGGAGCCCAAATAGGATTGACACCTCAGATTAAAAAGAGTGTTGACCGGCCCCTCCAGCTCGGCTCCTCCTACTCAGCTCTTCAGTCGTACCCAAGCTTAACCCCTCTCTGACATTAGACGTACTATCCCGTCCATAAAACCCGTGCCATTCTGCCCATGGACGGGATAGTATGTCATAGGCGATCAGCTGCGCTCCTGAGGGGAGCGCAGCTAATCGCCGCCGGGTGTCAGCTGATTATCACAGCTGACACCCGTGACTGTGTGTCAGGAGCGGTCACGGACCGCTCCCGGCACATTAACCCCTAGCACACCGCGATCAAACATGATCGCGGTGTACTGGGGGCACAGGGGAGGATCGCGCAGGGTGGGGGCTCCCTGCGCGCCCCCCTGAGACCCTCAGACCAGCGCGATGTGATCGCGCTGTTCTGAGGGCTTCCTCCCTCCCAGGACCCGGATCCAAGATGGCGCCGGGGTCCTGGAGGGAGGCGGCTTCCTCAGTGCCTGCTGAGAGCAGGCACTGAGAAGCCTGCTGCACTGCCTGAGCGATCGCTGGTGTGACAGTGTGCTGTGCACACTGTCACACCAGCGATTTGATAAAATACAGTGATGTCCCACCCTGGGACAAAGTAAAAAAGTTAAAAAAATAAAAATAAACATGTTATAAAAAAAAATCCAAAAATAATAAAAAAAAAAAAAAATATTCCCCAATAAATTCATTTCTTCCTGTAAATAAAAAAAACAAAACAATAAAAGTACACATATTTGGTATCGCCGCGTCCGTAACGACCCCCCCCTATGAAACTGTCCCACTAGTTAACCCCTTTAGTGAACCCCTTAAAAAAAAAAAAAAAACGAAGCAAAAAATCAATGCTTTATCATCATACCGCCGAACAAAAAGTGGAATAACGCGCGATCAAAAAGACCGATATAAATAAACATGGTACCGCTGAAAACGTCATCTTGTCCCGCAAAAAATGAGCTGCCATACACCATCATCAGCGAAAAAATAAAAAAGTTATAGCTCGCAGAATAAAGCGATGCAAAAATAATTATTTTTTATATAAAATTGTTTTTATTCTATAAAAGCGCCAAAACATAAAAAAATTATATAAATGAGGTATTGCCATAATCGTACTGACCCGAAGAATAAAACTGCTTTATCAATTTACCACACGCGGAACAATAAAAACTCCTCCCCCAAAAGAAATTCATGAATTGCTGATTTTTGTTCATTCTAACCTCCCAAAAATCGAAATAAAAAGCGATCAAAAAATGTCACCTGCTCAAAAATGGTACAAATAAAAACGTCAACTCGTACCGCAAAAAATAAGACCTCACATGACTCTGTGGGCCAAAATATGCAAAAATTATAGCTCTCAAAATGTGGCGATGCAAAAAACTATTTTTGCAATAAAAAGCGTCTTTTAGCGTGACAGCTGCCAATCATAAAAACCCGCTATAAATAGTAAATCAAACCCCCCTTTATCACCCCCTTAGTTAGGAAAAAATAATAAAATTAAAAAAATGTATTTATTTCCATTTTCCCATTAGGGTTAGGGTTAGGGTTGCGGCTAAAGTTAGGGTTAGGGTTGGCGCTAAAGTTAGGATTAGGGTTAGGGTTGGGATTAGGGGTGTGTTAGAGTTAGGTTTGTGGTTAGGGTTGGGACTAGGGTTAGGGGTGTGTTGGGGTTAGGGTTGGAGTTAGAATTGGGGGGTTTCCGCTGTTTAGGTACATCAGGGGCTCTCCAAATGTGACATGGCGTCTGATCTCAATTCCAGCCAATTCTGCGTTGAAAAAGAAAAAAAACGGTGCTCCTTCACTTCTGAGCTCTGCCATGCGTCCAAACAGTAGTTTATCCCCACATATGGGGTATCAGCGTACTCTGGACCCCAAGAGTTATTGTGCAATTTGTCCTATTTCTTCTGTTACCCTTGGGAAAATAAAAAACTGGGGGCGAAAATATCATTTTTGTACAAAAAAAATTATTTTTTCGTTTTTACGGCTGTACATTATAAACTTCTGTGAAGCACTTGGGGCTTCATAGCGCTCACCACACACCTAGATAAGTTCCTTGTGGGGTCTATTTTCCAAAATGGGGTCACTTGTTGGGGATTTCCACTGTTTAGGCGCATCAGGGGCTCTCCAAATGCGACATGACGCACCCAGACCATTCCATCAAAGTCTGCAATCCAAAACGTCACTACTTCCCTTCCGAGCCCTGACGTGCGCCCATACAGTAGTTTTCTCCCACATATTGGGTATCAGCGTACTCAGGACAAATTGGGCAACAACTTTTGGGGTCCAATTTCTCCTGTTACCCTTGTGAAAATAAAATATTGGGGGCGAAAAAATCATTTTTGTAAAAAAAAAAAGATTTTTTATTTTTACGGCTGTGCGTTATAAACTTCTGTGAAGCACTTTGGGGTTCAAAGTGCTCACCACACATCTAGATAACTTCCTTGTGGGGTCTATTTTCCAAAATGGGGTCACTTGTGGGGGGTTTCCACTGTTTAGGCGCATCAGGGGCTCTCCAAATGTGACATGACGCACCCAGACCATTCCATCAAAGTCTGCAATCCAAAACGTCACTACTTCCCTTCCGAGCCCTGATGTGCGCCCATACAGTAGTTTTCTCCCACATATTGGGTATCAGCATACTCAGGACAAATTGGACAACAACTTTTGTGGTCCAATTTCTCCTGTTACCCTTGTGAAAATAAAATATTGGGGGCGAAAAAATCAATTTTGTAAAAAAAAAAAAAGATTTTTTATTTTACGGCTGTACGTTATAAACTTTAGTGAAACACCTGGGGGTTCAAAGTTCTCACCACACATCTAGATAAGTTCCTTGAGGGGTCTAGTTTCCAAAATGGTGTCATTTATGGGGGTTTCCACTGTTTAGGCAGATCAGGAGCTCTCCAAACACGACATGGCGTCCAGCCAATTCTGCGTTGAAAAAGTCAGACGGCGCTCCTTCCCTTCCAAACTCTGCCATGCACCCAAACAGTGGTTTACCCCCACATATGGGGTATCAGCGCACTCAGGACAAATTGCACAATAACTTTTGGAGTCTTGTTACCCTTGGAAAAATAAAAATTGGGGTGAAAAGATCATTTTTGTGGAAAAAATATGATTTTTAAATTTTACGGCTCTACGTTATAAACTTGTGTGAAGCACTTGGGGGTTCAAATTGCTCATTAAAAATCTAGATAAGTTCCTTAGGGGGTCTAGTTTCCCAAATGGGGTCATTTGTGGGGGTTTCCACTGTTTAGGCACATCAGGGGCTCTCCAAATGCAACATGGCATCCAAACTCAATTCCAGCCAATTTTGGTTGGAAAAAAGTCAAATGGTGCTCCTTCCATTCCGAGCTCTGCCGTGCGCCAAACAGTGGTTCCCCCCACATATGGGGTATCAGCGTACTCAGGACAAATTGTACAACAACTTATGTGGTCCAATTTCTCCTGTTACCCTTGAGAAAATAAAAAATTAGTGACTAAAAGATAATTTTTGTGGGAAAAAATAGGATTTTTTATTTTCATGCCCGGGCATTATAAACTTGTGTGAAGCACTTGGGGGTTCAAAGTGCTCACCAAAGATCTAGATAAGTTCCTTAGGGGGTCTAGTTTCCAAAATGGGGTCACTTGTGGGGGGTTTCCACTGTTTAGGCTCATCTGGGGCACTGCAAACAGAACATGACCCCCATTAACGTCTGCATTCCAAAACGTTACTACTTCCTTTCCAAGCCCTGCCGTGCGCCCAAACAGTTTCCCCCCCCACATATGGGGTATCAGCGTACTCAGGGCAAATTGGACAACAACTTTTGGGGTCCAATTTCCTTGGGAAAATTCAAAAATTTGGGACTAAAAAATCATTTTTGTGGAAAATTGATTTTTTTTTTTTCACACCCAGGCTTTATAAACTTTTGTGAAACACTTGAGGGTTCTAAGTGCTCGCAACAGATCTAGATAAGTACCTTAGGGGTCTAGTTTCCAAAATGGTGTCACTTGTGGGGGGTTTCCACTGTTTAGGCGCATCAGGGGCTCTCCAAACGCGACATGGCATCCAATCTAAATTCCAGCCAATTTTAGTTTGAAAAAGTCAAACGTCGCTCCTTCCCTTACGAGCTCTGCCGTGTACCCAAACAGTGGTTTTCCCCCACATATGGGGTATTGGCGTACTCAGGAGAAATTGCATAACAACCTTATCTGTCCATTTTCTCCTTTTACCCTTGTGAAAATAAAAAAAAAGTTTGTAAAAGATAATTTTTGTGGCTAAAAAGTAAAATATTCATTTTTTCCTTCCACGTTGCTTTAGTTACTGTGAAGCACCTGAAGGGTTAATAAACTTCTTGAATGTGGTTTTGAGTACCTTGAGGGGTGCAGTTTTTAGAATGGTGTCACTTTTGGGTATTTTCTGCCATATAGACCCCTCAAAGTGACTTCAAATGTGAGGTGGTCCCTAAAAAAAATGGCTTTGTAAATTTTGCTGTAAAAATGAGAAATCGCTGGTCAACTTTTAACCCTTATAATTTCCTAACAAAAAAAAATTTTGGTTCCAAAATTGTGCTGATGTAAAGTAGACATGTGGGAAATGTTATTTCTTAACTATTTTGTGTGATATATTTCTCTGTTTTAAGGGAATAAAAATTCAAAGTTTGAAAATTGCAAAATTTTCAAAATTTTCGCCATATTTGCGTCTTTTTCAAAAATAAACGCAAGTTATATCGAAAAAATTTTACCACTAACATGAAGTACAATATGTCACGAGAAAACAATCTCAGAATCGCGAAGATCCGTTGAAGCGTTCCAGAGTTATAACCTCATAAAGAGACAGTGGTCAGAATTGTAAAAATTGGCCCGGTCATTAATGTGCAAACCACCCTTGGGGGTGAAGGGGTTAAGGAAGAACAATATCACCAGCGAAGCAACATAACCCCTTCTGAAGGATTTCAGAGAAAAAACATAAGAGTACAGGTTATGCATGCATTCGGCAAAAAAATCACACAGTTACAGGTACTACTCACTGAACCTGACTACTGCATAAGCTGGCAATGCTGGAACAGAGCCGTAGCGCGTCGACCTCAGTCCAGATAATCGCTATCAGAGAAGGGTCACGCTGCATCTGTAAATACAACAACACACTTCTGCCATGGGAGGGAGCTGTGTCTCTCTTCCTTCCTTCGCTGAAAAGGATTTTACAGGTAAGTTCTTACCAAAATCCGTCTTTCAGCTGCAGATGGAAGGAAGAGAGCCACAGTCATTACTAGTGGGACGTCCCAAAGCAGTCCAAAAATTAGGGTGGGAAAAAACCAAAATAGGCAGAAACCCAACAACCTAGATAAATGCGCCACAGGCGCCAAATACAAGTTAACTAAAAACTTTAAATTACCGCTGCCTGCAGGACCCTACGTCCTAAGGCCGCATCAGCGGAAGCACTGACGTCCACCTTATAAAACTTTGTAAATGTGTGGACGAAACGCCAGGTCGCCGCTCGGCAGAACTGAGCTGCCGAAGCCCTTGATGAAAGGCCCACAATGAAGTCACAGCCCTCGTGGAGCAAGCTTGAATCTTAATCGGGCAAGGTTCGCCATTAACACGGTAAGCCTCCAAAATGGCCGACCGAATCCAACGAGCTATAGAGTCCTTGAAAACTCGTTGATCACGCCTACGACCTGCTGTAATCACAAACAGGGAATCTGACTTTCGAAAACCTTGAGTAATAGACAAAATAGAACTTCAAGACCCGCACTAAATCCAATTTGTGCAAGTTCCGTTCCTTTGCATTCCCTGGGCCCGGGCAAAGCGAGGGCAACACAATATCCTGGTTAACATGAAACTGCGACACCACCTTAGGTAGAAAATCGCCCCGTGTGCGAAGCACTACTCGATCCGGGTAAAACTCCAGGAAAGGAGGCGAGCAGGAAAAAGCTGCCAACTCAGAAACCCTTCTTAAAGAGGTTACCGCCACTAAGAAGGTAACCTCCCAAGAAATTAAAGAAAGGCTAGCAGAACCCATAGGCTCAAAAGGTATATGCTGAAGAGCCTCCAAGACAAGGTTGAGCCGCCAAGGAGACACAGGCGCCTTCCGCAGTGGAAACTGACGGGTTACTCCGCGAAAAAAGGAACGTACGTCCCTACGCGAGGCGATAGCCTTCCGAAATAGCAAAGACAGGGCAGAAACCTGACCTTTCAGAGTGCTAACTGCCAAACCTTTTGTCCAGCCCGTACTGTAGCAAAGCCAACAAATTGGGAATGGAAAAAAATCCTCGGATTCCTTGAAGAACCCGAAACCACGAAAAGACCAAGTCTTGTGATAAATCTTAGTAGTAGCCGGACCTCTGGCAGCTCGCAGAGTGGCAATGACTTCGGCTGAAAAACCTCTACGGGTCAAGGTTTTGGTCTCAAGAGCCACGCCGTCAAACGCAGAGACTTCAAGTCCGAATGACGAACGGGCCCCTGGGTTAACAAGTCCGGGCGAAGAGGAAGTGGGAATGGCGGTGCCGCCAAAAACGACACCAGTGTCGAGAACCACGTCCTCCTTGGCCAATCCGGGGCTATCAACATAGCCGGAATTCTCTTCCAGTCTGATCCGACGCAGCACCAGAGGAAATAAAGATATCGGCGGAAACACATAGACTAGCTCGAAATGGTCCCACGGAGCCACCAGAGCAACCACCGCCACAGCCTTCGGGTCCTTGTACCTGGACATGAAGGTCGGTAGTTTGGCATTTGAACCTGGATGCCATCAAATCCACTTGGGGAGTTCCCCAACGGAAGCACAGCAGCGCAAAAATTTTCGGATGAAGACTCCATTCTCCAGGATCCATCTTCTCGCGACTGAGGAAGTCCGCCGTGGTATTCTGGACTCCTGGAATGTGATCGCAGAGATGGCTGGAACCTTGGTCTCGGCCCATAGCAGGATCCAAGACACCTCCATCATGAGGCTGGAGCTCCTTGTCCCGCCTTGGTGGTTGATATACGCAACGCCGTCGCGTTGTCTGTCTGCACTCGGACTGGTAGACCGCTTAAAGGGACCGTCCAGTGTTGTAGGCAAAGGAAAAATTGCCCTCAACTCCAGGATGTTGATCGGTAGAACAGACTCTTCCGATGACCATACTCCCTGGATCCAAAGATCGTTCCAGACACCCCCCCCCAGCCCGTCAGGCTGGCATCGGTGGTTATGACCGACCACCTCGGAGGGAGGAAAGATTTCCCCAGGAATAACGCTCCTGGACGTAACCACCATCCTAGGGATTCTCGCACCCTGTGAGAGATGATGACGCTGCAATTCAGAGAAGCTTGCGATCGATCCCAACGACTCAGAATGAGCCTTTGGAGGGCCCTGGAATGAAATTGGGCAAACGGAAGTGCCTCCATGGACGTCAAACCCAGAAGGCGCATACACTTCCGAAAGGACATTGCTGCCGTAGACCTCATAATCTGTACATGTCGAAAGAGACATGCCCGCTTGTCTGGAGGAAGGGACACCACCGTCCGTACAGTGTCGAAATGCATTCCCAAAAACAGGATTGACTTCCAGAGACGACTTCTCCCAATTGACCAGCCACCCGAAATCCTCCAGGAGCTGAAGGGATAGATTGCGAGCCGTCCCCGCCTCCTCCTTTGAGGACGCCACAATCAGAAGGTCGTCCAGGTAGGGAAATCGTAACCCCCTGTCTTCGAAGAATTGCCATGAGGGGCGCTAGAATTTTTGTAAAAACTCTGGGCGCCGAGGCCAAGCCGAATGGCAGAGCCACAAACTGGCAATGGTCCTGACCTATGGCAAAACGAAGGAAGCGCCGGTGAGCCCTTCCGACGGGAACATGCAAATAAACGTCGCGAATGTCGATTGACCAAAAAGACGTTCTGCGACAGGGCTGCCACAACGGAGCGAAGCGACTCCATGCGGAATTTTCGGGATGTAAACATGCCGATTCAATCTTTCAAATCCAAAATAGGGCGAAATTTGTCCTCCTTTTTGGGGACCACAAAGAGGTTGGAATAAGAATCCTCTTCCCCGGTCCTCTGCGGAACCGGTATCACCACACCCTTCTGCAGAAGGGAATCGACCTCTCGTAGTAGAGCGGCAAATAGCTCGGCTCTGACGGAATGCGAGATTGGCAAAACCTGTCCGGGGGTCGAGAAAGAAACTCTATGAAGTAGCCTGCCAACACAACCTGTGTTACCCAGGCGTCCGACACACGGGAAACCCAAGTCGGTTTGAATTGGAGTAAACGACCCTCCACTCGAGAGCGCTCGAGTGAGACCCAGACGTCAGACCGCTTTAGCGGGTTTTTTGCCAGCTTCTGTCTTAATGGAAGTTCTGTTTCCAGGGTATGCGGAATATCTGAGAAATTCCCCCTTTTTTTTTTTTTTTTAAAAAGAGAGGAACGACCCAAACCCCCAGAGGGTTGACCGGATCATCCCCTGGACCGAAAGGACCGCCGACAACTACCGGCACTAGTCCTGCCAGACGCAGAAGTCACAGCTCTGCGCTGCGGTAAAGCTGTTTCTTTTGCCTCAGAAATCAGCTCTGTGAGGTCAGATTCAAATAGCTGACCACTTTGTAAGCTAAAGATAGCAAACCCTGCTTGGAAACCGCGTTCCACTGTCTAAGCCACAGTGCTCTTCTGACTGTGACTGCCGAGGATTGCGCCCTGGATAGCAGTGACGCAGAATCCTTCAACTTGAAAAGCCCATCTATCTCGATAGAGGGGATCCATCTTGTCACGCCGTCCGTAGACGGTCCAAACGGCTCAGGGAAACTTTACAAGTACACATAGATCCTTAATACTGAATCCATGACCCGCGGCCTCGCAGATGGATATTGTTGCCATCTCCATTTTTCTGTCCAGCAGGTCCTGCAGACTCGCCTTCCTTTACCAGGATAAAGGGACATTCACTTCAGGAGATCCAATTAACAATCAACTCCGTAGAAAACGGATATAGATTGTAAAGCCGTCGCGACCTATGCGACTCCTGAAACATCCGGGCCGACTTACCAGGACGCCTAGTTACCTCTCTCTGGTAACTGTAACGCTCTCATGGCTCCAATAGTACGGTCCATGAGAGAGGCAGAGTGTCCCTGCCGATCCTCCTTGTCCGAAACGGACATCTTCGCTACGCGAGAAGGAAGGCACCGATTTGTGTCGCTTCCTTGAGAGGATCTAGCTGACACTCCAAAACCTAGAAGGTCAGACAGGCCATCATAGAAACTAGCGAGGGCCTCCATTTTGACACCACTGGAACCTCCGACCGCTGCGCATGACGCTGTTGGGGTCTGCGTGTCAGATAGTCCGCATCTGACATGTCCTTGCACAGTATATGGCAGGTTAAACCTGTCAGTAACTAGAACAGTGTGTTTCTTAAAGAAAAAACAATCGCTGAAGGGTTAAAGCTCTTAAAGAGAGAGCTACCCCAGCATTAATAGTTAACCGCCTAAGAAGGGGTTAAAGTAGCAGACTCCCCACAACCTTGATAATGAAAAAGTTGTGCGAGCCCCAAGTGCCTCTTATAAGGCAGCAGCTGCAGGACAGCTTTTTATGCCACACTAACAGAAAAAAACGTTCCACAAGATCGCTAAAAATTGCGCTGTTTTGTATATCGCAATGACCGCCAAAGTTGTTAAGGAGATCGCTAACCGCTTATGCGATGTTAATGAGATCGCCCAGATTGGCAGCTACTAGCGACATTAAAAAAATGATCACACAAACGATCGCATTAGTATGCGTCGTTATCAGGATCGTTAGTGGGAACGTATAGTGGCAGTATTAAAATCGCAGACTCCCCACAAACTCTTTATTATTATTGAAAAGAGTGTGCGAGCCCCTTATGCGATAACAGCCGCAGGACAGCGCAGTCTGTCACTCATTAGTGCCCCAGAAGGCGCCCGTGCTGTGGGGGTGAAGGGGTTAAGCTTCTGCCTGCGGGCTAGAAGCGACTCACCCAGCTGGTAACAGTGTAACATCTTGCCGGGAGGGGAGGAGGGAGAAGAGCCAGAAGAAGCTTTCAGCCTGCTTCTTTAACCCCTTAATGTCCACTGACGTGCAGAGTCCGTCATGGCAAGGTGCCAGTTCCGGCACCAGGACGGACTCTGCACGTCATGCCTTTGATCTACCACTGCGTGTAAACACGCAGTGGTAGATCAGTGCCGACAGCTGTCACAGACAGCTGACAGGCACGGCAAGCGGTGCGGGGACCTTTGCCGTCGGTCCCCGCACCCAAAGCGCTGTGCTTGGTCAGTCAATCTGACTGACCAAACACAGCAGCGATCGCGCAGGAGAAGCTGAAATTTCAGCTTCCCCAGCGCGATCAGTGCAGGAGTCGGCGCTGCAGTGGCCAGGCTTCCTGCACTGACAGCCAGGAGCGGAGCCCCCACCGCCCCTGGCTGCTAACCCCCTGACTGCTGCGATCCAGCGCGATCGCAGAGCTCAGGGGGGAGGCAGAGGGTCGGGAACTCCCTCTGCCTCAGATCAGCGTCCCAGCGATGTAATCGCAGGGCCCGATCTCTGCCTTGATGACCCGGGGGTTGTCATGACAACCTCCGGGTCATTTAGCTACGGGAAGCTGCTGTGATCATGTCACAGCAGCTTCCACTATAGTTGCAATGCATTGCAATGCCAGAGCATTGCAATGCATTGTAACTGCAATCAAAAGTAAAAAAAGTGAAAGTCCCATAAAGGGACAAGTTGAAAAAAATCATTTTTTAAAAAAAATTGTAAAAAAAATATTAAAAAATAATTTTAAAAAAATCCCCTAAAAAATACACATTTTTATGTAATAAAAAAAATAAAAAACAAAAAAAATACACATGTTAGGTATCGCCATGTCCGTAAAAATCCCATCTATAAAAGCATAACCCTAGTTAACCCCTTCAGTGAAAGCCGTAAAAAAAAAACACAAAAAAGTAGTAAATTATACTTTTTCCAAGCGGTATCATTATACCGCTTGGAAAAAGTGCAATAACACGCGATCAAAAAGTCAGATATAAATAATCATGGTACCGCTGAAAACGTCATCTTGTCCCGCAAAAAACAAGCCGCTATATAGCATCATCAGCGAAAAAATAAAAAAGTTATAGCTCGCGGAATAAACTGATGCAAAAATAATTATTTTTTCTATAAAATTCTTTATTGTGTAAAAAACGCCAAAACATAAAAAAAATATATAAATGAGGTATCGCTGTAATCGTAGTGACCCGAAGAATGAAGCTGCTTTATCAATTTTACCACACGCGGAACGGGGGAAAAAAAATTTAAAAAAAAACAATTCCTGAATTGCTGGTTTTTGTTCATTCTGCTTCCACAAAAATCGGAATAGGAAGCGATCAAAAAACGTTATGTGCCCGAATATGGTACCAATAAATACGACAGCTCGTCCCGCAAAAAATAAGCCCACAGATAACTCTGTCGGCCGAAATCTGGAAAAA